>JAAONU010000004.1:41441747-41684866 GCA_012932295.1 Cyclina sinensis
CCATTTTTTACAATAATCATTCAATAACGTCAAACTTCTATTTATATCATCTGGTGTATTTCCTAAAATTACCATATCATCAGCGAACAGTAACAAAATCAAAACAATATCGTTTATAGTCAAACCACTATTTATATCACTTTGTAAAAATAATTCGAAGTCATTTAAAAAGAGGGAAAATAAAATCGGTGACATTACCTCCCCTTGACGTAGACCTACAGCATAATTAAAGAATTCTGAATAACTATTACATAACCTTACACACGATTTTACTTTACTATACATGTCTTTTACTAGGCGTAACAATTTACCTCTAATCCCACAATTACTTAATTTTAACCAAAGCGCGTTTCTATATATACAATCGAAAGCCTTCTTAAAGTCTACAAAAACACAATACAAACGTTTATTATTATTTATATAATTTTGAACAACTGTCATAAGAATAAATAAAGCATCAATGGTTGATTTTCCTTTTCTAAATCCAAATTGTGCATCTGACAAAACATGGTTTTCTTCACAATATTGTATTAATCTTTTATTTAAAATAGATGTGAATAATTTCGATAGACAACTAACTAACGTAATTCCTCTATAATTATTAACATCATTTTTGTCACCTTTTTTATACAACGGAATTATCACACCTTCAGACCATGTATCTGGAAAATATCCGCTATCAAGTACATAATTAAAAATATCACAAATATGCGAGGATAAAATATCAATACATTCAATAAAATATTCATTTAACAGGCAATCAATACCAGGTGATTTATTTGTTTTTAAAGTTTTGATTGCTTCCAAAATTTCATTTACAGTAATACGTTTATCTAAAATATCATCCGCTCCATTTAAATTTTCAAAATCATTGTTGCGTGAAAAATCTTCGGACTCCGTGTTACTTGATTGGAATATATCATTACCTAATTCTGAAAAATACTTAAAAAATTCATCTAATGAAATGTCATGATTTACCTTATTATTACATTTAAATAATTTCCAAAAGTCTTTCGGCTTAGAAAATCGTAAGCTCTCAATTTTTTCAATCTTTTTCAATTTAAACAAACGTCTCTTTTTCTTAACCAAATTCTTATATTTAGCTTTATAAAAACACAACTGCTCCCTATTTACAACACTATTATCTGCTTTAAAATTATTTAATGTGTTTATATACAACTT
The DNA here is from genome assembly GCA_012932295.1 of Cyclina sinensis. NCBI lineage: Eukaryota > Metazoa > Mollusca > Bivalvia > Venerida > Veneridae > Cyclina > Cyclina sinensis. Next base: position 41,442,930 of record JAAONU010000004.1, read on the forward strand.
TTTAGCTTGTAAACAATCATTATCAAACCACTCCTTATCCTTAACAATACATTTATCAATAAATGTAGGCTGATTATGTATTCTATAATTCTTACCAAATAACGGATTCGCAATTTCTTGTATCACATTGTTAAAGCCTAATAAAAGAGAGTCTATCGCAGAACGATCAGTTAAATCTACATTATGACATAATTCGTTTAATACTGGCAATTTTCCAATAAGATTCGACCTGAAACTATCTCTAAGTTCGGGGGACCATACATATTTAACAAAATTGTCATTTTGTTCCTCATATTTACACTTATACGTTTCACTACAATTAATATTGAAAGAAATAGGGCAGTGATCACTCCATGCATTCAAATCGTGTACACTGAAATTACTTATCAGCGAAAAATTACATTCTTTTGTTAATAAATAGTCTATGGTTGATGACCCCTGGCTAGAAATAAACGTGCATTTACCGTAAAGATCACCTATTCTACCATTTACTACACGAAAACCCGTGGATTTACATAACTCTTTAAGGTACAGCACTGTGCATTGACATCGTAAAAAACAGCCGTGTTTGCCCAATCTTAAGCTGAAGATTAGGAAAACAATGCATATTAGCTGTACATGAAAATTACACACGGGACACGTTTTTGATTCGACAAAGTTGCCGTTGGTGCCACATACACCTAATTTACACGATGAAGTATAATAAGGAACGTCTTATTCTGCTGTTACAGAAAGCAATATAGGATTGATTGCAAGATTGCCAAAATTGAAATTTCATACTGCATTGAAACTGACTAGATATTTGCCCGAATTCCCAAGAGCCATCTTCACAATTTGTTAAGACAGATAATTTCAAAATAATTTATCATGTGGAACACATGTTTTTCTTTCCCAGTTCAACTGTCATTTTGTAGAATTTCCTTTTGCACTTCCATCTTTTGTTGTAAAAGTAAAAGCGCAATATAAACAACTTGTCTAGCTCATTTGTGTAATTGATTGAATTGTGTCCAAAAGTTGTTGTTATTTTTTTATTTAAATTTAAGACCCCCCGAAAAGATTGATATGTAAAATGATACATGCCTTGCACGTCGTTCATTATTTGTTTAAGATATAAAAGACAAAGACTTGTAAGATAAAATGACTTAAACAAAACTTTAAAGCCTCTACCTAAAGTAATGGATTGGTAACGCCATAACAGAACAAAACATAACATTATCTTTATTAACTTGTAGAACTTGTACATTGTTATTATAAAGAAATCATATGTTATATATTTACAATTTCTTTATCTCAGTAACAGTAATAATAGAAAATTAATCAATTCAATTTTGAATTTAATATCATGGGATATAAATGGGCCGTGTCGTGAGATAATCAACAACGTGCTCAATGTTTACATTTTCATTTTTTAAGAGACCCTTCTAAATTTTACTTTTGTATACTTTTTTTATCGCAGTCAGGAATGTGGTTTGATAGTAGAATAATCTTTCCTTTAATCATTTTCACATCACGGACGTCATACCACGTAACATGGAACATGCGATATAGTTGCTTGGTTGTTGTGTGACCCATGTCCGTGTTTCAGTAATATTCGAAGACTTTACTCAAAATTTTCAAAGACAACTTTCAAAGAATTTTCATGGCAATTCAGAGCAAGCAGAAGCTATCACGTGTTTGCAGAAATCGTTAATTAGTTTATGACGTCAAATCTCTGACGTCGTCTCCTCGATTGCGTCATTTACCGGATTTTTTCTTTATTTTGTCACGTCACGTCACATAATTATTATATTGTTTACTTCTTTAGAAAAAACTGATAATACAGTCTATCAGTTTAAACTAACAAACTTTTACCCTCTGAGGATAAGATACTACCAAAGTCCGTTAAGTTTAGATAGAAATAATATTGTGAAAAACAAACTAAATATCAAAAGATCATAACGCACTGTGACATACAATACCAAACATTGGCTGCGATCAATCAGATCTCAAAATGGCACACCTTGATTTAGGCTTATATTATAAAGTTAAACATCTTATTAATCTAGAGATAGATGGAACTGATATACTGATATATTACAGAGCTATTTGCATTATGAATAAGGCAACTTTGAGTCAGCAGCTTGCATTCTCTTCAGTGCGGCGGAATAAAAACATTAAATCTGCCATCCCCTATCATTCTGAAATATTACAGACAAATTTAAAGTAACAGATTAGTTCCAAAGTAATCTTGTTTCCCAGATCTGCGATTCGTCTATTTAAACGTGTAATGTCAAACAAAAGCAGAGAAATACATTATCGCAGCTAATTTCTGTACAGATGCTGACTTTGAGACAGAAAATGGGTCTGCAAGTGAAATATGCTAATTTATAACCTATAAGAGATACAAACTACAATGCATTGGTCATTTTTTAAAACACAACATTTTCTGGAACTGTCACTTTATTTAAAATAGTACATCCGATGAAAGAAGAAATGAATATTTATCGTGGAAAAATGTTGATGACGGAAACTCAGAAATACTAGTCGGTATTTTTTTTCACTCACCCATCCTTTTGCAAACTCTTCATTGATGAAAACTTATTTCGGTCGCTGCTTTGCCATCAAGATGGCAGTATTTTTTTTCATGTTAGCGTCCGCGTTGAAATAGCATTAGAGACTGCGAATAACTTTCTGTAACTATTTCATTGCATTTTGTTGAAATTTTCACAATAATGTTTAAATAAAAGAGAGGATTTAATGCAGTACCTTTTCACAGGCTTTGCATCAAAAGAAAACGTTTAACTTTAAACATATACAACTTTATTAGTCTAAATCATAATGCTGTATTGACAGGTTAAATGCAGTGAAACTGCCTGACACTAGATTAGGTAAGTATTTTGGAAGACGTATCCAACAAATTCTACTGAATTTTCTTTCGCAATTTCATATAACAAATATATCGAATGCAAGAAATTTCTTATTCCTTTATCGCGTTCTAAACAAAGAAATTATTCTCAGGAAAGGAACAAAATATACACAAAGGTACACAACGTTCTACGAAATACAAAAGAATGCAATTGTTAACATTATCAGTACGTATTAGGCTGCTCCTTATTTTCGTAATAGGAGATTACTTTCATTTTTCCGAAGTCTGCGATCTAATCTGTGAAAGGACGATATATGAATAATTGAGTGTGAAAATATTTTTTTATCATTACTATTTTTATTTTATTACTACAAAAAGTTAATATTGCTTTTGTATTGAATTTGCTTTCTTTTTTCTGTCCAGTTAGAAATTAACATTATTGCTACGTTCTTCAAATCGGTTGAAATGCTAATGAGGAAACAGTCTTTCAGCAAAGGCGATGAAATAACTTTCTAAGCAAAATTTTGTTTATAATGTGTATAAGTTTTACAAGTTCAGGCCGCCGAAACCTACACTGTGTTGCAAAGATTCTTTTTACAAAGTAAGAGATTGCTATGAGGGTATGGAAGGGGATATCCGCTATTTCACACATTATTGTATTTGTTATTTCAATATGCCAATTTCTTTTCAACGCTGACAATTCATTTCCCATGTTGCTTTTTAGAAGTGCATATCCATATTTGTATGTAAATTGCGATATTTCAATTATAACACTACTTGAATGTTGCAACCATTGAACACTAGTATGATATTTATAATTCTGTCATAAGAATTCATATGCAGATATTTTTATAATAATTAAGCATTTGATTTGCTTACTATGCCAATAATATGAAAATCGTTGGGTTATAATTAATCTAATGTACTTTATATGCAATTAAAATGATTGTAACAAAATAATAATAATAGAATAATAATAATCTCGTAATAATTTTGACATTATAAATCGAAGCCGAGAATCAGACCGCATTTTTACGACAGAGGTCGCCGTAGAAAAAAATAACCGTTCCCTCACTGGTGTAACGTCCATTTTTACCTCGCGGGAATATACACGAGGAGGGAACGAGGTTTCCATTTAAATGTTCAGAATTACCTTTAATTTGGGAATGGAACATCTATATCACTATCAATATATCAACGACGTTTGCGTACTTATTTTCTTTGTATAAACTGGTGTCGACACCGGTATGGGGAGCGTTTATTAGTTTTACAGTTTTTACCAGTTATTCCCCTTTACTTAAAAGGGCCCATTTTAGCGCAAAGAAACGAGTTTTGCTTGTCAACATGTAACTGCAACGACTAATATGTCATGCATATTTCCAAATCAAAATAAATTTGAAAATAGGAATAAGAAGTGTATCAATGTCATTTTAAGCATATAGATAAAACTTTCTGTCATAAGAATTCATATGCAGATATTTTTATAATAATTAAGCATTTGATTTGCTTACTATGCCAATAATATGAAAATCGTTGGGTTATAATTAATCTAATGTACTTTATATGCAATTAAAATGATTGTAACAAAATAATAATAATAGAATAATAATAATCTCGTAATAATTTTGACATTATAAATCGAAGCCGAGAATCAGACCGCATTTTTACGACAGAGGTCGCCGTAGAAAAAAATAACCGTTCCCTCACTGGTGTAACGTCCATTTTTACCTCGCGGGAATATACACGAGGAGGGAACGAGGTTTCCGCCCCGTTGGAGCTTTGACTGTTGCATTGTATTTTGACACCAATGGCCACCATTTAAATGTTCAGAATTACCTTTAATTTGGGAATGGAACATCTATATCACTATCAATATATCAACGACGTTTGCGTACTTATTTTCTTTGTATAAACTGGTGTCGACACCGGTATGGGGAGCGTTTATTAATTTTACAGTTTTTACCAGTTATTCCCCTTTACTTAAAAGGGCCCATTTTAGCGCAAAGAAACGAGTTTTGCTTGTCAACATGTAACTGCAACGACTAATATGTCATGCATATTTCCAAATCAAAATAAATTTGAAAATAGGAATAAGAAGTGTATCAATGTCATTTTAAGCATATAGATAAAACTTTAAGCATAATATTATAGATAAAACGAGAAAGTTAACGAAATAAATTCTTAAAAATAATTAAAATAATTGCATTTAAAGTCCATTACATTAATTATAACTCGACGATTTTCATATTATTGGCATAGTAAGCAATTTCAGCACTTAATTATGAAGATATCTGCATATGAATTCTTATGACTGAATTAAAAAAAACTCAATAGTTTTCAATGGTTACAACATTAAAGGTAGAGTTATAATTAAAATATCGCAATTTACATACACATATGGATAATGCACTTCTATAAAAGCAACATTGAAAATTGAATTGGCAGCATTGGAAAGAAAAACGCATATTGAAATAACAAATACAATAATGACTTTTGGGTGAAATGGCGGATATCACCTTCCATATGAAGGTACGATTCAAGATTCTATCATCTACTTTTACCAACTTGTCTCTTGATTTTACCTTTCGTAATTTGTAAACTGTCAAAAACAGAAACTTGATTGAAAAAAAAACTTATGTCCCCGAAGGGAGGCATATACTTTTTGAACTGTCCGTCCGTCAGTCCGTCCGTCAGAAAACTTTAACATTGGCAATAACTTTCTTATTAGTAAGTGGCTTTATTTCATACTTGGACACAGCACCCCTTTGGACAAGACCTTTTCACTGACCTGTATTTATTTGACCTTGACCCATGATTGACCTTCATCTTGAAGATCCAATTGTCCAAAAACTTTAACATTGGCAATAACTTCTTTATTAGTAAGTGGATTTACTTCATACTTGGACACAACACCCCATTGGACAAGGCCTTCCCACTGACCTATATTTATTTGACCTTGACCCATGAATGACTTTCATCTTGAAGATCCAGTTGTCCAAAAACTTTAACATTGCCCTTAACTTCCTTATTAGTAAGTGGATTTACCTCATACTTGGACACAACACCCGTTTGGATAAGACCTTCCCACTGACCTTTAATTATTTGACCTTGACCCCTAAAAATCCAATTGTCCAAAAACTAATATTTGGCCATAACTTCCTTATTAGTAAGTGGATATACTTCATACTTAAACACAACACCCCTTTGGACAAAACCTTTCTACTGTCCTGTATTTATTTGACCTTTACCCCTTAATGACTGGTTCTCAGCTCAAAGGGCAAAGCATCACTTTCGGGGGGCATTGTCATCTTACAGTGACAGTTCTTGTTTCCGATTTTTCTGCTCAAAGCTATGAATGTATGTAGGCTTGAGAGTAGCATTTAGTATTCATATCTTTGTGATGCGACAAGTTTTAATTCTGCCTCTGACCTCAGAATCTGATACAAAATTTCAGTGCTCGATAGATCAGTTCTGCATATACCTTTTGGAAAATTTCAAAGGCTTTCTTTCATTTTCATTGGCTTTCTTTCTATAGGTTTCCCATAACATGCAAAACCAGCGGCTACATTAAACATTCATACAAAGTGAGAGTCAATTACTAATTTGTAACTTGACCAAGTCTATCTAAAGACAGGCATGAGACAAATTAGTCTGCATGCGAGGAGAAAGAGTATTTTTGGCTGAGCATACACACAGCTTTTTCCATTTATTCATTATATTCAGCGAGTACATAAATAAATACAATTTATTGCATATCAGTAAAATTGCAGGAAGACTTAGCCAAAAAATTAATAAGTCTGCAGTATGTTTGTATAAAACCTGTTTGGATAGAAGTTGTGGCTGCTGACAGATAAGCTTGATGAGTTATCTGACACATGTTGTGAACAAATCTTGTGAACACTGGATCTTTCAGGTTTTGTCAAGGTTTTTGATAAAACAGTCTAACTCATGTCGCGTTTTCTTCCATTTTGTTTTACTATCTTTCTCTGTCTACTGAATATTTAACAATGTATACAGATTCCATGCAGGGTACTAAACAACTTGATACAGCCTGATCTGATATAGCTTAGTAGCTATTAAAACCATAAAAAGAAAAATAGTCTCTGAAATCACAGGTTGCATTTTAATTTCCGCAAATATTGCGACTTTATCTCTTTGTCTGTATATCAAAATTGTTCTTTCAACAAGTAATTTTTAGTATATGCAATCCGCGTTATAGATGATTATCCGACCATATTTTGTTCCGTTTTTTTCTTGCAGATTTTATTGAAATGCTTTATGGTTTATACTTGTAATATATGCAGGGTGACTTCCTAAGCTTTCTTGTTTTTGTCTGGAAGAAAATCAGACTGCAACTTTGATGTATCAAGTTTCACTTATACTTTTCCTCCCTCGTCTTTGCAGTTAGAACTTTGTTCCGATTGTACTTTTCAAATTAATCAATAAATGACTTGTTTATGTCTGCTTTCATTACCACATAAAGTGCACTTTGGAAAGATTGTAATGAGTCAAATTGAGCTCAGAATCAGTTCACACAGTCTAGAGTATGTTACTTTAGTAAAAGCATATTTATTCTTAGTTCCTGCTAGTCAGTGTAACATACATACATACATATATACATAAATACATACTTACTAACTTACTTACTTACTTATTTACTTACTTATTACTTACCTACCTCCCTACTTACCTACTTGCTTACTTACTTACTTCTTATCATAAAGCAATGTTATATTTTATGACTGCATTGATGAGAAGAAGTTTTTGTCTAGGTTTGTTTTAAGCAGATAGTCAGAAGTCATGTTTGGGTGACAAAAACGACATCGATAAGTAAATACTTAATCCGTTTAATCTTAATTTTCAACATTAATCTTGTACTGTCACTGTAGTGTTACTGATGTTTTTAAGAATTTTGTATTCATAATCTGATAATAGTTTCATCCAATATTATTAAAAACCAGTCAATTTGTGTGCTGGAAACAACTAAATCATTTACTTTTAATTACACATTCCGCCGAAGGGAAACGGTCATATCAACACACAGTTGCTTCATTAAAAAGATACACCTGTAATTTGTCAAAATCTAGATGTTAAAGAAAATGTCATTTTATTTCAAAATAATATTCGAACATCTCTATTCGGATCAGTTTAATAGCACCTTTTTATTATGTTTGATTAGTCATGTGTACAGTTTCCTCATTCACTGACATGATCTTAACAAAAGTTCAGTAAAGTGAAAGCTTTCAAGTATTTGACACGGTCCTTCACCTTAATTTATATATTAAAGTCGAAAATGTCTGTAAATGCATTATCACATTATAAATTGACATTACTGTCTGGAGAAAATTATAATCTCTTGTCAATGATTGTGTGATATAATGTTTCTTAATTTGTACAATTTTAAGTGCATAGAGTGTCCTAATTACAACCTAGAAATGCGACAACAACTCGTATGATAAATCTGAATTAGTCAGTGACAGGCTGCATTATTCAGTACAGAAACATAAATACCGAATGTAAGCTGGCATATATGGTTGAGTATTTAAGTAACAAAGTTGAACAAGGAGCGACGATTTCAAATCAGATTTTATCTGTTTCTACACTGGTTGGTGCCGAGATGGAGGTTTGTCCGGTGAGCGAGAAAGCGTATCATATTTGAATTTTAGGTTTTAAAATTTGTCTCTCAGAAGTTATGATGTTCATGCTGTGATGCTTGGTTTTCAAATTATAGTGCAGAAATATTGATTGTTTAGTTGATTGTCACCTTGACCTTTTATGTACTTATCCCGAACAGTAAAGGGGTCATGTAATCAATGATGGCAATCATCCTAAGAAGTTTGAAGTCTGTATGGGTCATTGTGACCTTAACTTCTCATCTACTGATCCTAAGCTGTATGGGGGTCATTTTCTCAATGTAATCGTTCATCATATGAAGTTTGAAGTATGTGTTAAAAATGGTTATACAGTTTTACAGCGGAAATAGTTTTCAGTTCTTAGGTCAATGTGACCTTGACCTTTGACCTACTGACCCCAAAATCAATAGAGGTCATCCACTCAATGTGCGCAACCATTATATGAATTTTAAAGAAACCATGTCGAGTAACATAATGTAAATGATTCTAAACATTTAGGTCACGGTGACCTTGACCTTTGACATACTGACCCCAAAATCAATAGGGATCATCCACTCAATGTGGGGAATAATCATATGAAGCATGAAGACAGTAGGCCAAAGAGTCTTGAAGTTATCCTCCAGAAACCAAATTGCTAATGAACGCACAGACAATGACTTTAAAACTTTAGGTCACTGTGACCTTAACCTTTCAGCTACTGACCCCAAAATCAATAGGGTGTTATGTATTCAATGTGGGAAATCATCCTATGAAGTTGAAAGACTGTAGGCCAAACAGTTCTCAAGTTATCCTCCGGAAACCAAATTGCTAAAGGATGGAAACGGACTGACGGACGGACGCCCCTGACCATAACATAATATGCCCTTTCGGGCATATAAAAACGTATGCATCAAGCAAGCAGCTCTCACATAGTCAATTATTCACGGTAATCTGTCTCAAAGAATAAAAGTTATCCGTTTGGATATCGAGAAAATCATCATGTCTTCTTTAATATAGTTTATTAGTTACGTGTCACAATCTTTCTTTTAGACAATAACTTTTTGATCATTTTTAACAACCAAAGAAGGAAAACTAGGACTCGGATGCCCCAACATTCCGCTGTCTTGTCACAAAAAATCCTGTACAATTACAGGTGCGTATAAAGTCTAAAAATCCTATTTTTATAGCTTTATCAGGGGACATAGCCATGCCGGTCTCCTAGAAATTTGCCTCAAAATACTCATGTGCAAAACTGCCCATGCTGACAACTTTTCTAAGAAAGTTTCATGGACAGACAAGGGCAAATCTATATACCCCCACCCCGCATCCCCACCCTCCCCAAAGTAGTAGGGGCATGATCACGAAACCTATATACAAAGAAGTGTGAAGTTTTAGGACTGTTTTTGCTTGGAAAGTGTTATCGTGATCATCGATTACTCGATAATTCTCGACAACTGAAGTCATGAAGCAGGTTTCAACTAGTTTATTTATATATCTCTCGAATCATGTTCATACCTCTCGAATCATGTTCATACCTCTCGCATCAGCTTGAGTACAGTCTGAAGTTTTCTTACAATGTTATATGTTGCATCTCATAGTTATGCAATCACAGTTTTCACTTATACTGCCAAAGTGCTATTAACTCATCATCCGTTAGCTGTGTTATATAACGCAAACTTATCTGAGTGACTGTCTATATATCAGTAGAAAGAACTAACGGGATTAACATTGTCGCAGTCCAAAAGATACTAAACCTCTTTCATGGTTCTGCTGTGAGTTCTGTCTTGTGACCTTGGTGTAAGGTCTTTCTAAGTCCGAATACATAAAAAACACAGAAATGATGAATGACAAAATGTAAAACATGAATCTGGGCATCAAAACAATATATCAATCTAATTGTAAATGCACAAATATGCGCTTCTACAAGAATTTAATAGAGAGGATGTAAATCGTGGCTCTCGCCAACAATATCTCTTTCTAAGTTCGAATACATGGAAAACACAGAAATGATGAATGACAAAATGTAAAACATGAATCTGGGCATCAAAACAATCTATCAATTTATCTGTAAATACACAAATATGCGCTTCTACAAGAATTTAATAGAGACGATGAAAATCGTGGCTCTCGCCATCAATATCTCTTTCTAAGTTCGAATACATGGAAAACACAGAAATGATGAATGACAAAATGTAAAACATGAATCTGGGCATCAAAACAATCTATCAATTTATCTGTAAATGCACAAATATGCGCTTCTACAAGAATTTAATAGAGACGATGTAAATCGTGGCTCTCGCCAACAATATCTCTTTCTAAGTTCGAATACATGGAAAACACAGAAATGATGAATGACAAAATGTAAAACATGAATCTGGGCATCCAAACAATCTATCAATTTATCTGTAAATGCACAAATATGCGCTTCTACAAGAATTTAATAGAGACGATGAAAATCGTGGCTCTCGCCAACAATATCTCTTTCTAAGTTCGAATACATGGAAAACACAGAAATGATGAATGACAAAATGTAAAACATGAATCTGGGCATCCAAACAATCTATCAATTTATCTGTAAATACACAAATATGCGCTTCTACAAGAATTTAATAGAGACGATGAAAATCGTGGCTCTCGCCATCAATATCTCTTTCTAAGTTCGAATACATGGAAAACACAGAAATGATGAATGACAAAATGTAAAACATGAATCTGGGCATCAAAACAATCTATCAATTTATCTGTAAATGCACAAATATGCGCTTCTACAAGAATTTAATAGAGACGATGAAAATCGTGGCTCTCGCCATCAATATCTCTTTCTAAGTTCGAATACATGGAAAACACAGAAATGATGAATGACAAAATGTAAAACATGAATCTGGGCATCCAAACAATCTATCAATTTATCTGTAAATGCACAAATATGCGCTTCTACAAGAATTTAATAGAGACGATGAAAATCGTGGCTCTCGCCATCAATATCTCTTTCTAAGTGCGCATGTGCAGTGCAAATAAGCAATGAAGTGGAAATTTAGATAGAGAGGCCCGTCAAGGTGGTTAATATGAAATAAGTATATTGTATAGGGCTTAGGATATTACAGAAGACAAAGGAAGACAGAAGACATGGACAAATGAAAACTACGGAAGACAAGTAGTAACAAAAGTAAGACAGACAGACAAACATACATGTATACCTGATCCTGTGAAAATATGAAGATGTGTTTCCGTGACAAATAATAAGTCAGTAACTAAGTTTTCATGCATTATTTACAAATGCAATTAGAATTTCTATATGTATAAACATTTTCTTGCTGATGCATCGGAGACGTGGAGTTTAATCGCATTAAAGAATCTTTTATGATCTTGTAGAATTGTGCATCAAGTCTCTCAGGAATACATTTTAATGTGATCAACAAATTTTGTTAGAGAACTATATGTCTTATTTGAAAAGTCATAGACTCGCAAAATATTTCATTTTCGATTGTTTTTGTAACTTTAGACGTTTCATACGGTGAACCGAATTTATTTTTTAGTTTTATTTCTCTTTGTTTCATATTGTTTGAAACTAAACTGTAATGTACCTATTAAAGACAATTAAGAAATTTTGCTTTTTATTGCATATTTTAAAAATGTCAGTAAAAGTTTGAAGCCGTCTTTCTTCATCACAAATCTTATACTTAGATAAAACATATTGCAAAGCTGTCTGAAACCAAAGTGTGTGTTTCGAACTAAAATAAATTATTCAATCAACTATGATAGAAAAATAATATCTTTCCCTACCACGCATTCTAAGAGCAACCAATAAACGTTTCCTTGACATCGTCAGTGCAATAACCGATCACTCTTTTGTAAGATCTGTATTAACTAGTTTTGCCTTTAATATTTGAAGAGCAGCTGTGGAAAATTAATTTTCTCTCGAAGCAATTTACAGAACTGAGGCTTATAACTGACACATTGATGACTTTGAAATATATTGCTTTAGACAGGTAATTTACACCTTAAGGAAACATTCTGAATTCCCAATGGAGTTTAGAATACTGGATGAGAGGCCATTACCTCCACAACACAAGTTTCGAGAAGGGTCAACATCGTCTGAAGTAAATGCCAAATTTCAAACTGATAAGACTGTTGCCTTGCCTAAGATTAACAGCATTTGATTTTCTAAAAATCATATATGTGAACCAAAACTTATGAGTTCTTTAAATCGTTTTTTTCTATTTTCAGAGAATGATACAAAAAATACTGGTGCAGTATATCACCTGTTAGTTTTATGGAATGTCTCTTTTAAAAGAAAACCTTTTGTAGTAACTTAATGCAATCTACCAACAACGGATCCATAAATTATAATAATTATAAAAGTGATAACATGTTATCCGTAAATGTTCCTAAAAGTAATATGTGTCACGGTTTCCATACTGAATACAGATAAAGGATGAACAGACAATTTATTTCTTTGTTATGCTAGGACTGTTCTGCCGTTTACAAATCAATAGTTGCTAGCTGCTTTCAATTTTTGTTGAATTTACTCTTGACAATTTCTTTCAGGCTACAAATGAAGAACAAACAACACCTTACTGTAAGCTCATAAATCATTTAACGTGTCAGAAATACTTCTAAAATATATTCCGTTCTTTGAATCCCTTTATCAATTGAAGTCTTTATATTTAATTTCAGTGACATTATCAAAACATAAAATAAGCCAACGTATTGTAATGGTTTAACATTTGCGGCTCACTCTCTAATGCTGGTTTGTTAAAATACTAATAATTTAAGAGGAAATTTAAAACAACTGACAATGAAGGATATTGATATTACCTTAGCTGCCATACTTGAGATAACCTTGCTAATTCATTGCTGTTTTGTTCTGACAAAGAATGACACATTATCACACTACTGGATTGTTTTGGACAGCCATGTCAAGTTAGTTCTTTAACTGAAAGACGTATAACAAATAATTCAGCTTATTTGTTATTTAGAACTGCAAAACTTCTGCATCATTATGTTAAAATCAAATGTCAGTAAACGTGATATCAAAATCCCTTAGCCTTGTAAGAGACGTAATTACACAAGCATATGACATGCATCAAACATAATGATTTTTCTTTTAAATATGGCACATGCATTCCCTTTGCTGTAGCAAACTGGTGAACAATCAATTTTATAGTATTTTATATCTGTGAAAAAAAGAAAAGAAAATTTGACTAATTGATTAGTTCCCTTACAATGTTGTGTTCTTACTCTAATGTTATAATGTTATATCATATTATAACAGCCATAGCCTCGTTTTGAAAAAAGAGAATGATCTCAAAATACACGTCATGTGACAAACTAATATTTACGTAAGAAATGATTTATACATAAGGTGGAATGAGCTGGAGGTCGTCATGAATTATATATACATCGAGTGATTATTTGTACAATATTCCAGAGTTAGTATGCTGTTGAGCAATCCACAGTTTCAGTAGTAGTTGGTATTCATTTACAACAATTACAACAACTGTTTGGAATTTGAAATAATCAAGTTCCTAGTGGGATTCGAAGCCGCCCTTTTATACAGGAACAATCATCCTTGACCAGTTATTAACATCATTATAATATTCTGTGTCAAATACCAACCAAAGGCTTATTCCATTACTTGAGCAATAATCAACATACAGCCCGAGACATCTCTGTAGCATTCTGTAATAAATAAACAACATGAAATTTACTTGTCTGTACATTAAAAGTATGCCAACAAGAACTTTTTGCTCTCCCTCTGCACGCAATGTCAATTCTTTCATGTTAGACTATTCAGTGACTGGAATGTCATCACCTAATTGACAATAATTTGTAGGCTACCACCAATGTGAAAAGTTAATGTCCTCTGTCTTTGCCTCAGAACCGGTCATTAAGTGCACATTTTCTCTTCTCCATTTCATCTGACTTGCCTTAAGCAGATTGATCTAATGACGTCTTTGTCTTAATCTGGTGATTTAGTACAAGATTGAGATAATCTAATGCCATACAAGAAAGCAAATGTAAGACAGTAAAGGTTTCATGTGACTTATACGACACAAGTAGATTTACTGTAAACAAAATAAGGTCAGAACAGCTAAAACAATTTCAGTCAAATGCTCATAAGAGAACCAAAAGTTATCTATGTCAGCAGCCGTTCTGTTTTTCACCAGAATACCTTCAACAGGAAAAGTACATAAATCTGGACAATTGACACGCATAAAAACCTGATTGGACCAATTAGTTAATTTTACAGAAGCCACGTTATTATCAAAAGCTCTACAGTAAAAAGTGCTTGGGAACTTTTCTTTTTTTCTCAGTTTTTCAAGAATTATTTCAGTGATAAGGGAAGACTTAAAAAATGCTGATGAGATCAGCTGTATGCTTTAATCAACATTTTATAGCTTTGAGAAGTAGTCTGCGATTTGCACTAAGAATTTGATGTTTATTCTCATTACTAAACTTAATTTTGTCATACATGTATAATATTTCTAGCGAAATGATTCTTTAATATCTAAATGGTAACAACGTAAATATTCCCAGCGTTTCGAAAGTGAAATGGATCATTTTTTTTTTTTTTTTTTTTTTTTTTTTTTTTTTTTTGTTTTTTTTGCAAGTGATCTGAACCTTAAGATTTGGTTTTAACTTAATTAATAGTAAAGATATTACTTGTCGTTTAAAGAAAGGCCATTGAAAGATTTTTTTCTGAATATTTTTTAGGAACTTAATATACATTTTAAACTCTAAAAATTACATTTTTAAATCATGAGATAATAATTACATCTAGAAATATGTTCTTCTTCCAGCTCTCAATGCATAATTAATTAATACCTGAAAAAATCAAAGTAATAATTTACAGAAGAGCTCCTCTCTGATAATCCTTTACCAATGTTTTGGTAGAAGCCATCAATAGCTTTGGGCAACGTTCGGCCGTATCGTCCAAATGTTTGACAAAATGCTTTGGAAAAGTGGAAGAGAAATCCAACTTGACAAAGTTTCATTTCCTAACTCCCCGCAGAGTTACTTCCCATGTTCTAACAGTTACTTCAACTTACCAAAGTTGGCCTGAGAAAGGGCTGATTTACTGTTGTTGTTGGCGTAACCTGTGTTCGTTGGTTTATAATGAGTAAAATACAACATTTTGGGTTTCAAATTCAATCTATTTGCATTCGATTAACTATTAGGTTCTTAGGAGAAAATATATCATTTCAGATTTCAGATTTCAAAGATTCTGAAGAAAACTGTCATGTTTTTTTAGACTGACATTAAAACCGTTCTAGATCTAAAAGTAGATACAATTTCTAACAAAGGATTATACAGCAAATGATGTATGTTTAGACCATTTACTTTAGATAAATTAGTTGACTTATAGCATGCAATTTATGTCCCCACCTGTTCACAGTCTTGTAATATCAAACGTTGCATGAAGGAATATTTTACATAGTTGCGTATCTCCGGGTGATGCAGTGTGATAGTCTTGCGACACTGGTATGACTATTGTAAAATAAACTAAACATATATTGTTTAAGACACAAAAACATTTTCTGTAGATAATTGTATTTATGTTCAGATTCAAGTGTAACAGAAAGGAAGTTTATTTCAGCAAAAACAACCTGAAAGATCACTGCCTCCATGTACTTGTCATTGGATAGGTATTTCTGATGAATACACTAAGAGATGGTCATATGTACTGACTGCTGTTTTGAGATAGTGACAACTCTTTGAGCATCAAATTAAGGATAGGAAGTCAGTTTTACAATATCCAGTGAAATAAAGGGATATTTGTACCACAATGTTTATATAATGCCACACTGATTTACCTTGTTGGTAAGATACTTTGTTTTATTACACAATTCGTTTACGTTTTACTTGTGTTACACTTATTTATTCATTTATTTATTTATTTATTTATTTATTTATTTATTTATTTATTTATTTACTTGTTGAAGAACCTTACTAAAAGCAATAAAATCTCCTATATTGAAGGAGTTCAGTTGAAGTTATGACGGAATTAAAAAACCAATTAAAAATATATCAAACTCTAGGAATAGCGAAAGACAAAACAAACTGGTATAAAAATGATGCAGTAGTTGAAAACTGGTGATTACCAGAGATCATTTGATTAAGAATGTAGCATTATTAAGATTCAGCAGCCAAACAAACAAACAAATGACGTAAGGTCAACAAACTACTTAACGCTCCTGTTTATCGTCGAACTGTTTGATCAGGAGGTCATTTTAAAATATGACGGTTGATTAAAGAACTTCAGTTTATGGATTAGCCTGCTCTACCAGCAAACAGTCAAGTACAGAATCTTCTGAAGGACTTTTACCTTTTATCAAGCAACAGGTGACGACACTCGAGTAACTTGCTCCAGTACTTAAATTCAAAGTAATGCACAATTTACAAAATCAAAATGATATTTTTAAACCCAAACACTGTTTGGTACTTATAATTAAATAACTGGTTTCACTGCAGACAAAAACACGAGTATAGTCAGAGAAGATGATAAATTCTTTTGAAGAAAGAATATTTTAAAAGGGGTTAAATAATGCTTAAATAGGTTAAGGTAAGATTTGTGAAGTTAGCGGCCTAGCGGCCTAGCGGCCTGGCGGCGTGAAGTTAGCGGCCTGGCGGCCTAGCGGCCTCAACTTAATATTTATCATAATTTATGTTTATCTTAAAAACGGCTTGAATTCGATTTTTACAGCATGCAATGTACATTTCAGGGATGATTAGGTAAAATATCGACAAAAATATCAATATTTTGCTTATTCCCCCCTGAAATGTACATTACATGCTGAAAAAATCGATTTCAAGACGTTTTAAGATCAACATAAATTATGATAAATATTAAGTTTAGGCCGCTAGGCCGCCAGGCTTCGAAACCTTAAAAAAAAATCAAAGCTAGTTCTTGTTGATATTTTACTTAATCATCCCTGAAATGTACATTGCATGCTGTAAAAATCGAATTCAAGCCGTTTTTTAGATAAATATAAATTATGATAAATATAAAGTTTAGGCCGCTAGGCCGCCAGACTTCGAAACCTTAAAAAAAATCAAAGCTAGTTCTTGTTGATATTTTGCTTATTCACCCCTGAAATGTACATTGCATGCTGTAAAAATCGAATTCAAGCCGTTTTTAAGATAAACATAAATTATGATAAATATAAAGTTTAGGCCGCTAGGCCGCCAGGCCGCTAGGCCGCCAGACTTCGAAACCTTAAAAAAAAATCAAAGCTAGTTCTTGTTGATATTTTACTTAATCATCCCTGAAATGTACATGGCATGCTGTTAAAATCGAATTCAAGCCGTTTTTTAGATAAATATAAATTATGATAAATATCAAGTTTAGGCCGCTAGGCCGCCAGACTTTGAAAACTTAAAAAAAATCAAAGCTAGTTCTTGTTGATATTTTACTTAATCACCCCTGAAATGTACATTGCATGCTGTAAAAATCGAATTCAAGCCGTTTTTAAGATAAACATAAATTATGATAAATATTAAGTTTAGGCCGCCAGGCCGCTAGGCCGCCAGGCTTCGAAAAGTTAAAGAAAATCAAAGCTAGTTCTTGTTGATATTTTACTTAATCATCAACTGAAATGCAATTTACATAGAGTACATGGGAGTAAATGTTCAAAGAGATTCCGAGTGGTCTTTGCAGATAAGCTAGAACTTTGTTAAATAATTTATTTTAAAAAATAAAAGCTAAATCATGTCGATAACTTTCTTATACACCCCTGCAATTTAAATTATATGCTGTAAAAATAGATTTCAATCCGTTTTTAAGATCAACCTAAATTGTGATAAAGGCAGCCATCTTCACGCCGCTAGGCCGCTAGGCCGCTAACTTCACGCCGCCAGGCCGCTAGGCCGCCAGGCCGCTAACTTTACGCCGCCAGGCCGCTAGGCCGCCAGGCCGCTAACTTCACGCCGCCAGGCCGCTAACTTCACGCCGCCAGGCCGCTAGGCCGCTAGGCCGCTAACTTCACAAATCCATTCATCAATAAAAATCACGAAATCTTTCTTCTTTTTTCAAATCATGTTTCAAGTAAACCG
Source organism: Cyclina sinensis (assembly GCA_012932295.1). Lineage (NCBI taxonomy): Eukaryota > Metazoa > Mollusca > Bivalvia > Venerida > Veneridae > Cyclina > Cyclina sinensis. Next base: position 41,461,443 of record JAAONU010000004.1, read on the forward strand.
CAGTAAATGCAAATATAGCCAATGTGAAGGAGTCAATTATTCATACCATGGGAATATTATAAACTGGAAACCTAATGTATATAAAGCTCATAAATACAAAATGACAACTAGAATAACATGACATACAGCAGTTTAATCAGATTTACAGAAAGAGTTTTGTTACGCACGACATAATTTTTGTTTTCTTACAAAAACAAATAACAATAGTTAATTTCCTTACCCAGTGCATTAAGACAGTGTCGCACGGTCGTTTCCTACGCTTGAAAATATCAATTAAACTCATTCTCACAGTATTCTGTATGCAAGAAGCCATTCAGAGGTATTACAGTTGCAGGCAAGTTTTCAAAGAAGGAAATAACAGCTTATGCATGTCGTTGGTTTTTTTTACCGTCTTTCTTCATTCTTTAGACCTTTAGACTGAATCCAAACAAACATTTTTGCGCAAAATTGTTCTTGCTGATATAATATAGATTTAAGTTATGTCAGTGTCGAAAGAACAACGTGTTCGAACTAAACAATCAACGTCTTTCATATTGCAACTTGTTATTTTTATTAGAACAAAATTATCTTTTATTATTTTCTTTTTATTTCATAACAAGAATCATAATTAAATAAATGATAATTAAATATCAGTTTCACTATATAGTACTGTTGTTTTTATTTCAAAAGGAACATTATGGTATCAAAGAACAAGCCAACTCATTGATGAAAGCTTTAGATACTTTAATGTTTCCACTATGTCTTATTGATCAGTCTAATTTTATTCCAGACTTACAAACTAATAAACTTTCAGGACGCATTTATCATAACTTATGCAGACCATTTGTTTAAACATTTTTGGAAATCAGGAATCTGTATTTAAGCATCTTTGCAGCGGATAATAAATTAAAAGCAGGTATTACAAAAAAAATCTAGACTTCTGTTGAATAAATATTAATCACAATACGCATGATTTCATTACCTCAAAACAGAAATAAATTACCTAGATAGACAAAAGTATTGAAAAATAGGGAGACTGACAGAAAGCTCAGGTTGTTTGACAGACACATGTTTGAGTTACAATCCCAAAACTTTTCGGGATCCTGACAGAAATATTAATGGTTATCATATAACTGTTACAGCGTTTGTTTCCTAAACTTTTCAATATATCAATGAGTATGTTATTTATGTCCATTGCCAGAAATCATCAATGTTCTGCTGTGACATGGAAGAAAATCTGAAGAACTTTGCCTCTGTTGTACCAGTTTGTAGCATCTGTTGTACCAGTTTGTAGCATCTGTTGTACCAGTTTGTAGCATCTGTTGTACCGATTTGTAGTATCTGTTATACCAGTTTGTAGCACCTGTTGTACCAGTTTGTAGCATCTGTTGTACCAGTGTGTAGCAGCTGTTGTACCAGTTTGTAACAGCTGTTGTATCAGTTTGTAGCAGCTGTTGTACCAGTTTGTAGCATGTGTTGTACCAGTTTGTAGAATGTGTTGTACCAGTTTGTAGCAGCTGTTGTACCAGTTTGTATCAGCTGTTGAACCAGTTTGTAGCATGTGTTGTACCAGTTTGTAGCATGTGTTGTACCAGTTTGTATCAGCTGTTGAACCAGTTTGTAGCATGTGTTGTACCAGTTTGTAGCATGTGTTGTACCAGTTTGTAGCAGCTGTTGTACCAGTTTATAGGTTTGTAGCAGCTGTTGTACCAGTTTGTAGCAGCTTTTGTACCAGTTTGTAGGTTTGTAGCAGCTGTTGTACTAGTTTGTAGGTTTGTAGCAGCTGTTGTACCAGTTTGTAGCAGCTGTTGTACCAGTTTGTAGCATGTGTTGTACCAGTTTGTAGCAGCTGTTGTACCAGTTTGTAGCAGCTGTTGTACCAGTTTGTATCAGCTGTTGAACCAGTTTGTAGCATGTGTTGTACCAGTTTGTAGCATGTGTTGTACCAGTTTGTAGCATGTGTTGTACCAGTTTGTATCAGCTGTTGAACCAGTTTGTAGCATGTGTTGTACCAGTTTGTAGCATGTGTTGTACCAGTTTGTAGCAGCTGTTGTACCAGTTTATAGGTTTGTAGCAGCTGTTGTACCAGTTTGTAGCAGCTGTTGTACCAGTTTGTAGGTTTGTAGCAGCTGTTGTACTAGTTTGTAGGTTTGTAGCAGCTGTTGTACCAGTTTGTAGCAGCTGTTGTACCAGTTTGTAGCATGTGTTGTACCAGTTTGTAGCAGCTGTTGTACCAGTTTGTAGCAGCTGTTGTACCAGTTTGTAGCATGTGTTGTACCAGTTTGTAGCAGCTGTTGTACCAGTTTGTAGCATGTGATGTACCAGTTTGTAGCATGTGTTGTACCAGTTTGTAGCATGTGTTGTACCAGTTTGTAGCAGCTGTTGTACCAGTTTGTAGCAGTTGTTGTATCAGTTTGTAGCAGCTAATGTACCAGTTTGTAGCAGCTGTTGTCCCAGTTTGTAGCATGTGTTGTACCAGTTTGTAGCAGCTGTTGTACCAGTTTGTAGCATGTGTTGTACCAGTTTGTAGCAGCTGTTGTACCAGTTTGTAGCAGCTGTTGTATCAGTTTGTAGCAGATGTTGTACCAGTTTGTAGCAGCTGTTGTACCAGTTTGTAGGTTTGTAGCAGCTGTTGTACCAGTTTGTAGCATCTGTTGTACCAGTTTGTAGGTTTGTAGCAGCTGTTGTACCAGTGTAGCATCTGTTGTACCAGTTTGTAGCATGTGTTGTACCAGTTTGTAGCAGCTGGCAAGTAATCCGCTTTAATTGTACAAAGAATTACCGATAAATTTTATTTGCACTTACTAATAAGCATATCAACTGCACCAAAGAAATACGTTTGGGATATTTATGACAGGAATTAAATTTTAAGTAGAATGTTTAGCCAGTGTAACAAGATTGGCGACACGCAATATCTTCTTTATCACTTGCACTGCTGCTAGAATTATTGATTTTGTTTCTCTAAAGCAGAAAGATTGTCTCAAATTCAGACCACTGCCATCATTTTAGGGACAAGAGATTGACTTTGTTTGTGTTTCCTCGACACTGAAGTGCTTGTACGTCTGGTTGCAATAAAATATTGTCAATGTAATGGAGCACGTGTTAAGGCTTGACCATTGACAGATAATCCCAGTGCAAAGAGGTAGCAAATATGCAGACATTTCTAATACGTTACCTGCCAAAACCTGAGTAAAATATCGTGCACGGCATTGCAGTTAACATATTGTAGGGTTATTATTACATTTAATTTGATTTCCAAACATTTCGTATCCAAAATGTCAAAAAGTGACTCAAGTAACGGTCAAGAAGTTTAAGGTTAAAAACCACCAAATCAGTGATGTCGGAAACCCGTCATTTTTTTTCTAAGGTTTGTGTGGAGCTATAAGATGAAAAAGCTCTTTGATTGGTTAAAAATGGAAGGTTGTTCTGAAAACCATTTTCACTTGAAAACAATACATGTATTGAAGAAAAAAAAATGAAAAAAGGCATAAGTATGCTGGACATTTCTTGGCTTTTAAAACAAACCGGAAACTTTGACAGAATATCAAGCAACATTTTCTTTAACAATTTCACTGTTTCTATACATTAGGATTTTGTTTCTCTAAAGCAGCAAGAATGCCTCGAATTAAGACCAGTGTCATCATGTTAAAAACAAGAAATTGACTTTGTATGTGTTTGATTTACAATCAAGTGCCTGTACTTCTGGTGGAAATAAATTTATTGCCAGTAGAACACATGTTAAGGCTGGACCAGTGACATAATTTATAACAGAGATTTAAGCTTGTTATATAGGTATCTTCTATTCAGGAAGAGTTTAACGTCAAAATCAAACGTCTGAAGACTCTAACGTTGTCATAACCTGACGGAGGACAAGTAAAGCAGTATCGTTGGGACACACCTGTATGAATGACAATGAACAATTTTGAAGCTATCACATGATTCTGTACATTTTTCATTAAAAAATATTGCACTACAGATCTCTTTTTACGGCGTAATTCATTTGACAACACTGAAAGTTTTGCTTCACAACACAAGCTTCGTACTCACTTTGATTTTGAGACTATAGTTACAACCTTGAAGAAATGTTTCTTTCATATCAGCGTTACGTATACCACGAACGGGAACTGACTAAAATTACTTTTTTGTATCTTCACTTATTTAGCTGTTTTTCTCAAAAACGTTACTTACACTTACACCCAACTCTGCAAAATATCTTTGTGTCCTTTCCTAAAAACAATCCGCCTTATATATTTATAATTGTTCTTTTATGATTGTCACATTTATTTTGCGTTATATTGAATCATTATTACTTTAAACATATTTTGCTGAAATGGAGAGAGATTCCTCGTTATCTAGATCATATGCAATACTTTTGTAATTTTAATAATTTTGAAATTTGATACTGTTTGCCCTTGTCATATCTTGCAATAAATGTAAACTAGAGATAATGTAAAGAACATAGATAAAATAATAAATGTAAACCAGAGATATTGTAAAGAACATACATAAAATAATATCAAATATTCATCGTAGTTTCAGATAGTATCCACCTGCTTTTTTTTTCAATAAACACAATAGGTGGAAAGCAAACCTGAAGTGTTGCGATGCACTTCTCTATTAAGGCCAACCTTGAACATACTAGTAACTGAAAAGACACACATGAAAATGTCCCTGATAGTTCTAAATCAGTGGTAAAGAAAACGTAGCTTTGCAGGTATATGGAAGAAAATCATGGCATTTAATATAATGTAAATGATTTAATTTTCATTCGAGGAATTCGGGACGTAGAAATACTCTTACAAATAAACTTCAATGAAGACGTAAGGTGTCACTGCGCTTTCTATTAACAGTGACAAAACTGGAAATTTTCCGTGCTGAAACAGAAAATCGAAAACAACCAGAATTATGCCTGTCATAAATTTCGGAATCTTTTAAAATTCATCAATTCTGATTTATCAATTCTGATATAACAAACGATGTGTCACAGTCTTATTCTGATATATGTCTTCCTGGCTTCTTAATATAGAATAGTATAAGCCTATTAGTGGCTCTCTGTCGTTTTTTGTTCAGAAAACAAATGTTCCCTGGCGTGGGATTACGCACATCTATCCAAGAACTGCTTTAGAATAGAAATGAATGTTACAGGAATAATACTGCAATGTGATGTGACGCGATTTGATGCTCTGATGCCAGTAATCCAAACCGGAAAGATGAAATCGATCAAAATCTTTTGTGTTATTTTCTTTTCAAAAAGATCTTATGTGAAAAAAGGGTGATAATTATGTAAGTGAACCTGTAAAAACTTTTAAAGTGGCATATTTTTCTGTGTCGCGAAAAGTGCTTACAGAGAAAATACTGACACTGATTAAAACTAACAACTTGCGTACATAACCTATATTCAAAAGTGAAGAAGTAAAAGAGGCGTCAGCTTTCTGAGTCAAAAATATGTGTAAAGCTCTTTCATTAAAGAAACCACGGTAAAACAATAGGTAAAATGTTCTGAGCTCTAATAGGATCAAAGAGTATTTGAATACAAGAAATCAACATGATTATCATTTACTCTCAGAATTACAGTCTTAAAAGTGTTTTTGTCGATAAAGGGCGGAATTGGCAAGAACAAACAATTGTAGTGTTACTGAAAATGTCAGTTTAGATATATTTCTTGTTTTCTTTAAGACAATTGATTGGAAGACCGTGTTAATTATTTTATGAACTTGAATGCTACATCAGCGTCTTAAGCAGAAACTGCAAACACATATAATTGAATGTCACAAGGTCAAAGATTTTGAAGACATTGCAACTCTTCTCATGTAACTGCATGTTTGTTTTATTCATGTTCCTCAAATGTTACACTAGCATTTTTGCATGCATATACATCTATTTTTAATAAAAACAGATAAACAGGTACCCCACCCACGTTTTTGTTATAATGTACATTGATAGCTTCTTAAAACGGCTTTTTTCTATTTCAAACAGTGAAGTCTTAAACAAGCAAACATGAAATGACATATTCTCAAAACACAATTAAATAACAGATGAGTTTCACTGTAATCTTGTTTCTTGTCCTGCAATCCATTTTTTTTAATGTAATGAAGTCAGAAGGAAATGAAATTCTCAAATGGAGTTGTGACAATTCCTTCATGTATCATCATTACCTTATTACTAGTTTCGAATCTATAAAGAACTGTACAAACGTATAACAAAGTAATGACAGTAATAACAACTCTTTGGTAGGAATGTAATTTGTTCAGCAGCCTTTACCTAGAAACACAGTGAGGCATCTACTATATTTTTACATCTGTGTGTTATGTGACGGTATCAGAAATATACCTAATAACAATCAAATCATCTCGATGTTAATTATTGGTTGCTGCACGCCATTTTGTGGTAATTTCCCTAAAACAGTGCATATTGACCTGATTTTTCTACGTACACAAACCTTTTGACCTCGAACTATGAAGTGTAAGACCAAACAGGTCCTGTTTTTCGAGAATAACACAACGCTTTTCAACTCTGCTCTTGCCTAAATCCGTTGTCTAAATCCTTTATTTTTGATGTCGTTTATCAAAGTATTAAAACCTAAAAGTAAATATCATTTATTTGGGGGGAGGGGGGTGTAACAACTTGGTTTTATAAAATAATTTTTACTGTGCCCGATTCTATGAAGATTCCCTCAAAATGTCCGAAATATGTTTCTTACGATATAGAGATTATCATCGTCCGAACTTTGTTCCGATATGTACCGGAATAAACCGATATTTAACGAAGTTTGTCGAAGTTACACGATTTTATTAGTGTGCGAAATCCTTAAGACTAAACTATTGTCTATTGAAATTCTAATGCTTTTATATGTAATACGTCATTGCTTTTTAACATACGCTGAAAGGTAGGCACTTTAAATTAATAAAATAAATGATTTACAGATATCTTCAATATTGAAGATATCAGACTCTGCGTGCGGTTGTTCGCACGGCTATTGTGCAAAAATAATGCCGAGCTGCTAGACGGCTAAACGCAAAAGGCGTGTAATGCCTAGCAAACCCCTATATTGTTTTACTTTATATAATAACAAAGGTATTTAAAAAAATTTGATATTGTCACAATAAAAACAGAATACAATGTGTGCACTGGTTTTTCAGTGTTTTGATATTTGAACATAAATTGAAATCAGCAAGCTATTTCTTGTATGGAAGATTTGCATTCCTATTACCTTAACATATATTATTATATATTACTATGACCCACTGACTGTTAAAATTAAAAGAAATTTCATAGGAAGCATCAGTACTAAGAGAAATATATTAATTTACTTTTTAAATGCAAATAAAATGCAGACTAGTCTTAAGTCTTTTTCGAGACATTCCTTTTAAGCAAAATATATGAAGTTTCAGTCACAAATACTAGGAATAAGCGTATTTAGTACATAATGCTTGTTCTGTATTTCGATCACAGAATCTGATTATAGTCATCCGACAAAATGTGACACTTCCAACTGCGAAGTCAAATTTTAATAGAACATAACCCAATAATGATTATGTCCCTTGGGAAGTCTGGAAAACTATCATGCCTCTTCAATCTGCGTTGTTACTTTGAATTGGCACAAATATATCTTGTAGTCATTTCAGTCCAACATATTCTGACCAAAGGGAGTTGTGTCTGTTTTGGAAATTAATCCTCTTCTGGACCTTTTCCTCTGGCATAAAACGGGGTTAAGACTGATCCTTTCCTATAATTAATTTTTTGTCGTTTTCATTTACATATAAACACTTTTTCAACACAATTGCAAAATACAGTCTACAAAACACCATGCACAAACCAAACATAGTACAAATAAAAAGGAAAAGATAAGACCGAAATCACAAGGACTTAATTTTATAAATACTGGTCTTTCTTCTAAATATTAATTCTCGAATATAAAGTAACTGATATAGAGAATAATAGGTTAGTGTCTTAATATGAGAAAATTTATCTGGCAATGCACAGGAATTTATCGGGTGAGTACTTATTTATTAATAATTTATTAATTTATTCTTTTTATCCTGTCACATCTGGCATTTGGAAATAATTTACTTAAGATATTGAAAATTTATCTTTAAAGTGTTTCAATTTAGGCTAATGTCAAGGTTATCCGGCAGTGGTACATTTGTACACACAAAAAATAGTTCCAAAGTTTCAGTAACTTTATTTCCTTAAATGATCACTAAATTGTTAGATTTACATATTGAAATATTTAATTTTTTATTCAAGTAGTCTCTGTTTGTAATAACATCAATTTTATCACTTCCTTCTGATTATAAACACAAAAGTAGTCCAAGACATATCATGTGCCGTATATCAACGTCACGTGACCAAGTGCCGTAGATAAAGAAAAATACCCGGCACCTTGTTATTAGTTCGAAAGTGTTATTAGTGACAGGATAATTATTTTTCTTCCTCCAAAATCTAAAAGAAAAAAATCGTTTCTGTCTTCATATTCTCAGAAAGTTGATACCGGGCAGTCTGAGCTATGGATTCAGAATTCTGTAAATTTGATAAGATTTATAATTTTTGTTAAAGGGGGAACTGCAGGGTCGAGCAGGTGTACTCAGTAAAATCGTGAACAGATCAATCTATGTAACACTTACGTGTACTTTTCACTAAAACTCTACATTTCAAACCCTCCAGGAGGAAATTTTCAGTTAATTTTACCATTTTACCTGACCTGAAAACAATCCGCTAAAGAAATCCCGAAACAAAAATACATTCTATATTTAGCGACAAGGGACATCATGGGAATGTCACGTGGTCATTCAACGGCATATTTTGAAACAATTGCGCTGTCGATAATCGGCAAGATACACCGAATGCGTATTTTTGTTGAAATGATCACATGACATTCCCAAGCACCACCGCAGCTTAACGCGGGAAAAACAAAAATAGCTAACCTGTGCGCGTCGCATAGGATAGGAAACACCATTTTTATATCTTTTTCTTATAAAATATTGGCTTGAAATATTTCTGGTGTAAATTAATATTTCAGCTTCAAATAATGATATTCAACTGATTAATAACCCTTTTCGCAAATCTGTTCCATTCATCAAACATGCTCATCTGCCTTTAATCGGCAAATAAAATACTCTGTCAGTTAATCACGATACACTTAATATTATTTTCCTGACTGTTTCGGGTAAGAAAAACAAAATTATTCCTTATTTTATTTAAATTCCGATAACTGGACGTCTAGAAACGCAGCAAATTTAACAGACTTGATACACATTATATATTATTTAACTGTGACCAGGCCCGGATTTACCGGGGGGGGGGGGGGGGCTTATAGGGCCCAAGCCCCCCCAGCTGGCCCGTTTGTAAAAAAATAAAAGGGCTCATTTTCAAAGACTCTTAAACATCTTTTTCAGCTCTTTTCACCCCGTAACAGAAACACAGTCAACCTTTCAATTTGCAATGGTCATGCAATATTGCGTAACAACTGATAACGAGTTCGCAACTTTATAGCCGTGTATATTACACAATGTACCGTATATTCGGCGGCACGGATTATCAGAGAATTCTCCAGACTGATCATGATGTATAGTTTTCAAGCGTCTAGTAACCTTGACGTATTTGATAAAGTTGTTAAATGAGCGTCTGCTGGCCATGATCAGTTGCCTGATGATATTGTGCAAACTCCAATCGTAACAACTCGGCCTTTTCCGACAACTTCGTAAAAAGAAATATTGAAGTCTCCCGAGGTGTTCCGAATGGTGCAAACTCCACACAGCGGTTACTTCCCTTCCATACTTTCAGTACAGTAATCACTGCCGAAAGTCATGTCACGTGATGATGGTCGAAAGTAAATAAACAAAATTTTTAACTTTTTTTCAAGTTACATTTTTAAAAATTTCATTACACACAGGCATGTTTAATCGATACAGTTCCAATTGTAACTAAACTAAACAGAGAAAAAAATAAATTCTTAAAAAAAGTTCATACATGTTTATATAGCTGCAATCCAGCTAAGGTTAACCCGTGTCTGCAGAGACTTTCCAAAGAATGAAGGGGATCACTGCGAGGAGATTGGATAATGTGATGATGTTGTTATTTGTTATGAAAATTAATTTATTGATAAATTATTTGTTTCAGAGGACTTTATAAATATAAAACAAAAAAAGTTAAAACTTGTCATATGTTTTTTGCTTAGTTGAACATTTAAAAAAATACCAGTATATTTCTTTTAAATTCTCACACAAATTTCATTATATTTTTATGCCTAAAATGCACCAAAATGAGCCATTTAGTCCACCTTTTTAGAAAATTTTCTTGGGGGAGGCCCCCGCAAACCCACCTACAGAAGGGGGTCACCCCCTTCCGTACCTTCCCCCAGGCCCCCCCCCAGTCAAAAATTTCTGGATCCGGCCCTGGTGACTTAGAAAGTTTTCATACGTAGAAAACTCAGTGTGTGAAACGAAATCAAAACAGTAGGCAGTCTCACTTGAACAAGTTAAAACATTCTGCAAAATATATTTAACGTTGTTTCCTTTCTTTCTTTATGTTCTGTTGTTCAAAGTAAGGTTATGAATAGCTTGAAGTAACAGACAGCAATTAAAAGTGGGTTACTTTACAAATAAATCGGTTGTAACATAATTGGTGTATTCAGAACGATCCCTTATTATTTTATAATCTGTTATCTGTTTATTTCATCTTTTATTTAATTTGTTATATTTTTTTTATTTATTCATATATTTTTTAGTTTTTTTAGTTTTCAGAAAAAGAAATTTATTCCACCTCATCATTAATGAGAAAACTGTATGACATCTCACATCCCTAATGAAGATTAAAGTATTTCTTCATTGTGTGGAAAGATCGGATTTTTTTTTACAGGAGATCTTTGGCTCACTTATCAAAGAAGAAAGAAAAAAACAACACAAACAATTTCAACATTACAAAGAGGATGAAATTAGTTTAATCACTGAAAAATAAAATTGTTTATGTCGCTCATAAAAAAGGCAGTAGAATGAGTTTAAATGAATAGCTAAAATAGTTTATTTAGAAAACAAATTAGGAAAACAATGATTTTATATGGTCGCAAGTTTTCATAAATGACCAGTCTGATAAAATCTGTAACAAAATGATTGTGGCTGTTGCTTTAACCATCAGAGTATTCAGTACTAAAGCATCGTCATATATTTCCTGTGATTAGCTTTGAAAGCTGTGTATCAGGTGACACACGTAATCAATAATTCAAAAGTGTTGTGTCTTAAGTAAATGTGAGCATGTCCCTTGAGAATTTTGCTAACCATTATATCTTCTACAAGCTATTTTGTTATATTGATTTGCCGAAACTAGTTTTGTTGTCACTTATCTCAATGATTTGTGTAACATCAACAGCATATTTGAAGTGCATCCATGCAACTACTTTTTTATAAGCAATAAACAACCATTTTGTTATATTCTGAACACTATACCTTTAAGCACTTACACCACCAATGAGCGTTTGTTATAGCACGGAAAAGCGTAGCTGAATTTCTGTCTTTAAAAGTGAGTTGCTATGTTAAAAATGCCACATTATGTTGCCTAAACATCCGTACAAAACAATTGAAAGACTTTTCAAAAGACAAAAACTAACATCTTACCTTTTGTTTCATTTTTTTGCACGGACAGTGACTCTATCAATCCTGCGGAGACCTTTTGTTGGTCTGTCCTCGCCCCTATCCTAGATACTGTGGAATCAAAATCCGGTCAGTTAAATTTGACCTGACGTTCTTTTCTCTTCTCTCGACTGAAGCATTGGTGAGCAATCATTGAGAAAATGAATTGAAATAATACATTTAAGAATAGAATTACAAAGTAATAATAATAATAATAATAATAAATAACTGTTTTGTTATGTGCATGCTACGTACTAAATTTTTCGATTACAGATTTATACAACAAAAACACCACACCCATGGGCTAATAATGTTTTATTATTTCAATCAATAACACTGTCAGAAAATGTAACAATCTCTTGCCACACATATTACTGATTTCACTAAGAAGAAGAAAGTCTAGTAACCTAATGTAATCTTCATCTTACGATGCCCATACAAAACTGGGTTTCGTAACTGAATCTCGTAAATGATTTCTTCTTCTGTACATCATACCTGACAACTAGAAACAACCTTCATGATACGATTAAACGGACGTGAACAGCTAATGTAAAATCACAGTCTTTATAAGTAATAAGTAACCTGTGACGTAGGTTTATGTTGAGACTTCAAAATTTATCACCTTGAAAAGAAACTCTCTCTCTCTCTCTCTCTCTCTCTCTGTTTGTTGAACACTTTGCTTCCTTTGATCTTTGTGTGTTTTAATGTAAAGCTGGATTAAATTAAAAGATTGACTTTTCCGGACATTAATGTTCCAAACATTGAAAGATTTTTCCTGAATTAGAAGTGCTTAACGAGAGAATACATGTACCGGTTTAATACTATGTTCAATGAATACATGTACCGGTTTAATACTATGTTCAATGAATACATGTACCGGTTTAATACTTTGTTCAATGAATACATGTACCGGTTGAATACATGTACCGGTTTAATACATGTACCGGTTTAATACTATGTTCAATGAATACATGTACCGGTTTAATACTATGTTCAATGAATACATGTACCGGTTTAATACTATGTTCAATGAATACATGTACCGGTTTAATACTATGTTCAATGAATACATGTACCGGTTTAATAATATGTTCAATAAATACATGTACCGGTTTAATACTATGTTCAAGAATACATGTACCTTGTTTAATACTATGTTCAATGAATACATGTACCGGTTTAATACTATGTTCAATGAATACATGTACCGGTTTAATACTATGTTCAATGAATACATGTACCGGTTTAATACTATGTTCAATGAATACATGTACCGGTTTAATACTATGTTCAAAACTTTTCTGCATTTTCCACTTTGTAGACACAGATTCAATATATTTCAAATAAAACTGGTGTGATTTCCATACCTTCCAGTAAAAGCCATCTGCTTTGACGTATTCTTGACGCTGAGTGTAATATTCAGTCAACATTACACAATAAGGACGTTAATTATCCAGTCTGTTTTGAAAAGGTGTTTTCCTTATAATCCAATTTTAAGGGTCCGCAATTGAACGCTTTCAGACAATGTTCTAGAGTAAATTTATCAGACAGGTTATTTGATTACAGCCCTCTTCACAAATATATGTGACTGTCACTTACAGCTGACACTTTCAAGGTACTAAAAACTTAATGCGTGCAATAAACTGTGCTTAGACAAGTTTGAATAAAAGTCTCATGTATTGATACGTCTGCATAAAATAACTTTCACCTACAATGAAAGTAAAGCCCTATCAAACCCATTTCCTTGCAAAAGAATGCTAAGTTCATTAGGCAAACTGGCTTAAAATACGGAACAATTGTTGATATGAGTTACAGTTATCAAGACATTTGACAAGCGATTATTTAAATGTCCTGTAATAAAAGAAAACAGCAAAATGATCGAAATGTTAGTTTTACCACAAGTAATTATATAGAGGATATTTGATTTTTTTCAGTGTGTGATCGAAAATGTATTTCACGAATGACCATCAGATTTTTATATTATCACGAGCGGCGTAGCCACGAGTGAAAATATTTAAAATCTGATGGTCACGAGTGAAATAATAATGCATGTTTACATAAAATTTGAAATATAGGAGTATGACCTGAAACATTAAAAACAAATAGTTCAAAGCTACCAAATATTGGCCTCTTTGAGTTTTTAAAAGATTTTCAATTGATGTGAAGTAGTGTCCTAGTATGTATTTAGTTTCGAATTTGCTAGACGTACAAATGAGATTCATATTCGATACTTACTGATTTTATGTAAAAGAAAATAGCTTTAACAATGTAGCCCTTTCAGTGTTCCAGGCTGTTCTCACTTATTTGATAACATATAGAAAAGAAACCCAGTTTTTCCACCTCACCTTACTGTTTCCTGTTACAGTAGATATTGTTCTAAGGCTGACAAAGAGAAATCATATGAGAATGTTTCTAGAAGTTGAAGGCAAAATTCCACGTGCCACAAAAAGCGTTTGAAAGCTAACTGCTGATAATAAACGCGGCAGTACAGAAGACGGAGAAAGGCCTTTGGTCAAACACTAATAAAACCTCAGGTAAGATTAACAGTTACCAAAAAATACGAAGCTTTACGTTTATCCGGGGATGGGAAGAAATCCGATCTGTTTATTTAAGTTTTTGGGTTGATTCTATTGATTAAATAACAGTTCCCGTTTCTGTCACTGCTATATTTAGTTTAAATACACGTTACAATCAAGGAAAATACAGGCTCCAAAAATGAACTAGAACTGCTGACAGTTAATCAATTTGAACTGTTCATTTTTGTTATTTTCTTTTTAATGCACTGGAGCCAATTTTCAGGACAAAACCAATATTGAATTGATTTTATAACTTTTAGATAATTTCGGCACATCAGAATTTCAGATATTCTTTTATTTTTTGTTTTTTTCAATTTCTTAAAATTTTGAATGAAACAGCTCCCAACCGTCTCCCTAATGAATGCACATATTAAGTTCTGATTTTTTCTTCAAAACGTGCTCATGATTCAGTAGAAGAAATATTTGTAATGCAATGTTCTTTATTATGTCATTCAACAGAACTCGAATAAAGTTGATAAATCATTTAACATTTCATGATGACGCAACATTAGATGTTAAAGAATTTGGCTGGTAAAATTACAGGTCGAAACAGCAGTTCAGCCGAACGTTACTGTGTTCATGGCGTGTGTAAGTCGAAGCATATCCCTAATTATCATTGCCGTCTCTCATGTATAGATTATAAAGCAGTAGCTGTAAGAGCAGTAGCAGTAGGAAACAAATATGAATGTATGTTCATGTTAACCGCTCTACATCAGAATAACTTGCTGTAGAACAACGCACTGTGGCAGAGCATCTTTTCTCCAATCTTTGCCAGAAGCTGAGACAAAAATAATCAAATTAGGATTTGTTAAATCACATTTAAATTTTCATTTGTCCTCTAGAAAACATAAAATGATAGAAAACTAGATCATAATTATTTAAATCTTTAGCGACAATTATATATTTGCAGGCAATGTATTATACAAAAACTTACATGTTTATCAATAAAACGTTCAGTATAATGTTCCTGTTTGTGTTTTTCTGTTGTTGTTGTTGTTGTTGTTTTTAAAGCCTGTATGTTGATAGTTGTTACTCTGAGTTAAGAGTATTACAAAGGTGAACAGGTTTGAACAGTTTGTCTGGCACAGTAAACAAGTTTCAATTAAATTGATTAAGAAATGTATTTAGTTCGATTAAAAAGAACCATTTGCCTCTTGATCTACGTTGTCGAAATAATTGCGAACCATATGTTGGAGACGGTTGTCATAAACAAAATCTTTTTGAAAATATACAGAAGGCACTGACAAGAAGAGTAAACTGATCAGCATGTAATTGCTGAGGTGTATTCATCTGAACCCTTTGAAGATCAAGACCACGAACACTAATCACCAGCATACGTTGTTTTTTTGGGGTTTTTTTTGTTTGTTTGTTTGTTTTTTGTTGTTGTCTTTTTTGGTGAATTTCTCCGATATTCCTGTTCAAATATCTGCTGCGAAAAAGGAACATGACGCTCAGAAGGAGAGGAAATACTGAAAGGTCTGCTGTATAACAAGTTCTATTTATGTAGGTGATTAATGCAAACGTGATATATTCCTCTTTCACTTTTTCAATTGCTATCAAACTATCCGCGGAAACTTAACATTTTAACTTAATTATCTTATAGCTATATTAAGTGGAACGAATGATACCACGAGATGAAACACATCACATTGCAGACGGCAGTTTAATTTGATGTTGTATGGTAGGTTAACAATTGGATATCAGACTGCCAGACGGTATGATACGCTGGGGAGTTTTATAAATGTTATGCCAATTTCCTAATTCTAACCTGAATGTAAGTCTGATAGTCTTACCTCATTCTTACAGTTGTGCATTAAACGTAACATTTTGAAAGGTTAAATATGTCATTTGAATGTATAACATTTGTTGATAGATTTGTTTTCTTGAAGAGAAATAACGAAATATGTCATTTGAATGTTTTCTTATAGAGAAATAACGAAATATGGAAGTTACAGTTTTCAAATATCACATACCGTCTTCCGTATACACGAAGTGGTCGTTATATCTGCAAAACTATTTCTTCTGATTTAAATGCAGATTTAATAACAACCAAAGTCTGAACAAACAAGTACTGGCACAAAAAGCCAGATGATCTTAAAAAAGTATGCAAATGCTTGCCAAAGAAACATTTCGACGCTAATGTGTTTGTTTAAATCTACCTATTACGAAGAATAACAATGACAGGATCTACATTTCCAATACCGATGCTTTATTATCTTAGTGTTTCACTGACATGCCAAAAATGCAATTTTGCCATGTTAAATAACTCAAAAATTATATTCCACAGTTTTAAAATGGCATTATACACATTTCAAGACAACGGTGTGTTATAATTTTGTCGGTCAAAATTTAAACTTGTTGTTAAAGCTCATTACTGTCAAATAACCTGAAAGAAACCTAATGAAATTTTTAAGTTCCCTGTCTGAACTTTATTTCACCACTGCTAACACTATGTTTGTCTTTTTTTATGGTGGCTGATTTCTGCAATTTCGTTCTGACGGGTAGGTAGGGCGACATTCTAAGTACCATGTTATTCCTCTTGCTAAGTTTGCGCCAATCTTGCTGTTCGGAAACGGTTGTTTGTGGGTAATAGAGAAAAGTATTCAAGAGGTGAAAAATGGGGCCCGGCAACATGCAATACATGGGTAACTATGGTAACGAATATCTTCTGTGTTAAACAAGTATACTCCTTAAAATTTCAATCTGTGGTTATGGAAACACGATTTGTTTTGAAATATATTGTCAGATAATTGCATATGTACTTTTAACAGAGTTCTTTAGAATTAGTAGTTCTAGTTATAGAAAGGAATAGACTCAGCAGTAAAAGTCGAAAATTAAATGAAATATGGAACCTGACAATTATGAAACATGTTCTATTCATGTATAATGATTGTTATTACAAGCAATCTTCTATGTGATATTTATCTATTTCAATATTTTCTTCAAAGTATGTATATGTTATAACATAACCTGAAACTAAACAAATGAGTTTAATTATCTAATTGCTAACAGAAATTGAAGTAATTATGCGCCAGGGCGATAAGAATGACAAGGCAGACGGCAGGCTAATTGGCTGTCACATAATAGTCTTACAGGAATATATCAGACTGTCATTCTCTGTGATACACTGGAATACTTTATACTACAAGGCAAATTAGATAAACAAATTCCCTAATTCTGCATTAAACGTGTACGTTATCTCATGCTAATAGATGTGTATCGGACATTAACTTTTTTTCTAATAAAGGACCAATCAAAATACGGAAGTTAACGCTTTCCAGTGGCATTTGTCTTTGTTTCAAGAACACTGACTTCCAGTATAACAGTGTGCAGTTATTACTGTCAAATTATTTCTTCAAATTTATAACCGCTTTTGAAAGCAGCGTATATTGTTGTCTGAGAAACATTTCGACTTTATCATGTTTGTTAAATGGGGCTTCATCCTATGCCACTTGAGACCTGTGACAAAAACAACAACAACAACAAATGTGACAGAATACAGTCGTATTCAAGTTAGCTACAAATGCTTTACTGGGCATCTCAGTGTTATGCTGATTAGACAATTTTATTTTTCTCAATTTTTCCACACTGCGCGGTGTAAACATGAAACATCCTATCCCATGTTACTCTGATGTTCAGAAGTTAATCATGTGTTTCATTAGCGCCGCTAGTCAGAATGAAAGTGTAAAGCAGCTGTGATAATGCCTGAAATTAAAGAAATAGTTGCGATTTTTTTTTCATTCAGGACTGATGAATAATGTTAAAAGCGATTATAATTTCAACATTTCTAAAGGTTTACAAAAGTATTTCAGTAATATTGATATCCCCGTAGTATTTTAAAAGCTCATCTTTGCTATATCATTATAAATCTTTAACCAGTTAATAATTAGTTTTAATGAAATTCCATAGAACACTCTCTTAATGAAATTTCACTACTTTTAACAATTTAAGCACGGCTAGACTGCATGTAGCAAATTTGGAACAAATTGATGTCGTTTGATATTATATCTATTATTACCTGTCATCATCTTGCCAGAAGTATTAACCATTACTGACTGCAAAGAAGTGAGAAAACTTTTTTTAAACGTAAAAACAAATACAAAAAGTGCGTGTACCCACACAGAAAAGTAACAGACTCTAAACAATATTGTTTTATCTTATTCAAACCTAAGGCTGTAAATGTCATGTCATGTGAGAAAGCTAACATTGTGGTCTTTATATCAAAATTGTGGAGAAAATGCACTTCACTTTTCAACGTGAATACAAATTGAAGGAAAATTAACCCTAAATAACTCTATCCCTAAGCCTTACCCAATCAATAAATAAGTCAATAAAGTTACTTAGTCAGTAGTTTGTATTTTTTCAGGTTTACAGTTAAAAAGAAACGATTGAATAAAAAATTCCCTTAGGTCTCAGTAAAGACGATTGCACAGAAAGGATGAAGACAGGATAGATATATTTGCAGGCAACAATACAGGTGGGAGACAAGACACTTGTTGTACAAAAGATTTTATGAAATGTAACCAATAGGGGCAGAAAATAAAGAATTTACTAGGAATCATATAGTTGCCTTTTTTATTGTTTGTTAATGGCAACGAATATGGCTTATTACTTTACCAATACCAAATATGGTTTGACTTGGCTTTACTAGATAATGTGAGAAGGAATTCTATACTACATTGTGTGCATCTGTATAGAAAGTTCAGATAGCTTGTCCAAATCCGCTATATTCATATCCTCAAAATAAATTTTCGTAGACAGAATATTTAACACAGAAAATGTTTGTAACATATTGAAGACAACTGTATGAAAGAGAGAAAAACTGCAAACGTTATGACAAAGGAGTCTCGTGACTAGCCAAAGCGTAAACAAAGCAAACACTGAGAATGCCTTATGTTCCGATCGGCTCTATAACTTTATAAACTGAGGACAGTAAGTTGAGAGTCCTCACTTCGTGACCTTTTACTTGCTTGACAAAAACTTGCCTACGATAAACACCTGGTTACAGTATTACAGAAAATAAATTGTAAGTGCAATTAATGGCTGGTCCAGTCTATAAGAAATGTACCTATAAAGCAGAAAAACAGATGCTGAGTAAACGATATATTTTCTTTTACTTTTCAAGGTTGTCACAACACAACTATTATATCATTGCACATGTCACTATAATAAAATATATATCTACTTTTACTAACTTATTATGTCTCTCCCGTAGGAGTGGGTCGAATATTTTTTTGTTTTTGTACTTTACCTATGTCTGTCTGTCTGTCTGTCTGTATGTCACAAAATTTGTCAACGCTTCTTCTCCATAACCGCTGATTGGATTTTAATGGAACTTGCTATGATTTATTAATATCAAGCCTAGTTGAGCATATCATCAGCATTTTCCGGTTCAGTGATTTTCAGCAAAGTTATTAACCTTGATTTGTCCGAACACATATAGGCATATCTCTATAACTGCTTGTCGAATTTTCACGAAACTTCACCGGAATGATTGTTAGCAAGTGTGGTTAAGCGTATTATTGATGTGTTACAGTCGACTGATTTTTAGCGGAGTTGTGGCCCTTGATTTTTCCCAATTTAAATACATTTAGACTAGGGATGTCATAGAATACCTAAATCGGTATCCGGATATCCGTATAGACTATCCGGATACTATCCGGATACACGTATAAAATCGACGACTATACGATCTCAATCTTCCAATTCCTATGCCAAACATTTGACGCCTGTTTTACATATTGTTCCGGTAATCCTTTTACATGTGTTAAGACAGTTTTACAAAAATAATAACTGTCATTACGTGAAAATAAAGTCAATAAAACAAAGACATGTTGTTTACTGTTTTTATTTTCCTCGTGTCTCTTGAAGTATATTTTTCCGCCAATACGCACGTGCGTTAAGTCTAAGTTTCTAACGAAAACGATTACCGTCCGGTTTTTGTTTTTGTGGCATGGTCTGTCTTTGTTTAAAAAAAAACTATGTAATTTAAAAATATCATTTAAAATCACCGTAGATCAAAACGCTGTTTTATTTGTATCCTCAAGTCTATGTCACATTATCGTTTTTGTATACCGGAACATGTATTTATGCAGCTTACGTGACTATGTGAGCAGAAACACTTGTTAGGTGGAATGACCGCCGGGATATGATCACAGCTGTTAAAACTGGCGTTAAACCCCAATAAAACAAACTAAACCAGAACTGAGCGGATCGCCTTCAGATCTGACCGTAGTTAGATCGTGTACTTGTCAACTGAAAAATCACTGCCAGCAGGTATGCCACTTGATGATGGTCGTAAAGTAAATAGACAAAATGTTAGACTGTTTTTCAAGTTACTTTTTTTTCATTCATAACATCCAGGCATGTCAAATCGATGCAATTCCAACAATTACTAAACTAAGTAAGAAAAAATATTTAAAATATATAAATGAAATCCAGCTAAGGTTAACGCATGCTCTCAGAGAGATTTTCAGAAGAATGAAGGGGAGTTCACTGCAAGGAGACTGCCAGTGAGTGGCGAGTTTCCAAAATGCGACAGAGCGTCTGTTGAAAAAGAAGATGTAGCAGAGCGTCTTGAGCCGGAGATTTTCTAACATCCGTATTCTTCGGCCCTGCAATCCTATTTGCGGCTCCATTTGCAGCCCTAGTTTTAACAATGTGCAATCATTTGATTTCTCTAAATGTTTATTAGCAGGGGTTAAAGAGTGAAGAAAGCTGCAATCAATGTATTGAGTATTGAGTCTCAATGTGACTGGCATTTAAATGTTTGTGTTTTTATTCTATTCTATCATTAAAGAAAAATATCATTAGAGAAATATTTACTGGAACTTAGAAAACCTGAGTATCTACTGTTGATAAAATTCAGACTATCTAATCACTATTTACCTAATGAAACAGGAAGATGGGCAGGTATAGACATTAGGGACAGGAAATGCCCTAAATGCTCTAGTACAGACATTGCAGATGAAATGCATTATTTACTGAAATGTGAATACTTTCATGAAGATAGGAAAAAATTCATTAAAAGATATTACTTTACCAGAACCAATACACTTAAATATAAAAAACTGTTAACCACTGAATCTCCTAGTCAACAAAAAATCATCTGTAAATTTATTAAAATAATTTTACAACACTTTACTAAGCCATAGACACATTAGCCACTACCATTTAAAAGTACTTTGCATATTTGATTAACTGGGATTCATTATAGAAACATTTGTTTGTTGTTGCCTTCTCAAAAAGATGTAGATACTATATCGAATTATGATAAATGTCTCTTTTTTATTGTTGCTGCAATTGCTGCATATTTTTTTGTTTGTATCTTTTTTCCCCTTCTCCTTATCATTTCTTCAAGAATGAAGATAGGAATATACTTACTAATCCTCCAGCATAAAAAGTAGCAAACAACTTACCTTATTCCGTTTTGACAGTTAACTGTTTTTTTTTTGTTGTTTGTTGTTGTTGTTGTTTTTTTTCATTCTAAATCTAGATCTTCAGATCTAAATCCATTATTTATATATATATATTTTTTTCTCCTTCTTCTTTTTTTCAAATATCCACCCAAAGAATAATGAAATTTATAAAACTATGCAGCTACAAAGAATTTAAATATAGCCAATAATTATATATATTTCTTTTTAAACAACACAAAATAAAATCATTAGGCACATGTTCTGTTTTTTTACACAATGTGTAAAACCTGTGTGTGTGTTGTTTTTTTTACACAATGTACTGACATAATGACACCAATTCGTGACACGGTTGTACTGATATATTTTTAGTGCAGGCAAAAATTAGCCAATCAAAATAAAGGGAAATCCCCAAACCTATAGTCTGTTTCCCATAACGGCGGTTATACATCCCCCGTGTTTTTCCTTTTCTTTTTTCTTTTTTCTTCTTCTTTTTTTTATATATTTTTTTCCTCTTAAATAAATAAAACTGGAATAGATCTTAATTAGAAAAAGTTATAATGTTATCTACGTCTACACCATGTCACATGAATGTTATGTATATTATATTTATTGTACTGTAAACTCTTGTGTCATATGTATGATTTGAGTTAAATAAAAGTTGTGTTCTGTTCTGTTCTGTTTAGGAAAATGATGTGTTTAAATAACCTAGTAATTTATTGTAATTTACATGAAATTTTGCATAATTTTTAATAACAACGTAAAAAGACAGACTTACAATTCAGACTTTAGCATTTTGCAACTGTTTTTGCAGTAGCAACATGTTTTCACACTTCTAAAATCATTTAATATACACAGACTTGATATTTTAAAAATGAAGCCTCATTAACATAAATGGTTAGAACTTCATTAATTTGAACATTCCCCAGAATTCAGAAAATGTATATAATGGCAGTAGGTATAGTTCTAGACAATTTCTCCTGCAGGATGCCGGCTTAAATAGACAACATGTTGAGATGTGACATCCAGAGGTGTCAGTGAATATATTGCACACTGGAATATATAAAAAATTGTTATGCTGTTCTCTTTTTGATACTTTAATAATTTCTAAAAAAATGATGATCGTAGTTGGATTCTCAACTATTATATTTTTATAGTTTATTCATTTTTGTAATAGATTACTTGCTTTGCTTACCGTGACACGGACAATATTTAATAACATGGACAGAAACATTAAAGCAAGAGGGCAACTATCAATATCGCAAGAAATATTGCATCAAGATGTGATCACATATGCAATCGTTTCGCATAACCCATTGGAAGCTTTTTTAAGCAGTCAACTTGTTTAAATGCGCCAAAGCACTTCTCACGACAGGCCACGCTTTGTTTACATGCTGTAAGAATTAACAACGCTGATTTACCTATCGATCTTACCTGAAATCTATTTGACCATATCATCGTGATATATGGGTAAGGAATGTTATAATGTGAATATTTCTTATGTAATATTATGTAATATTACAGAACTCAAATGAATAATGAATAAAGTGTATTTTCTTTCTAATTTCAACTTATATACGTCATGTGTTTTATAAATGAATGCAAAAATTGATTTTTTTTATTTCAGGAGCTAATATCAAAATTAAAATATCAAAAGTATGAAAATGTTCAGATTTTTGTATAGAAATTGGAAATGAGCTTTATTTTTGAATATTTAAAAGTTGAGTCCAATCAACAGCATTTTATAATAATTTTTCATTAAGATTCAACATCATACTTTTGGTATAAAATTTAAATTAGCAAGGAATTTTTATCAGATTATCCAAGCTGAGATTTTAACAACATGTCATCTCAAGTTCTTTTCTTAACAATGGTATGGCTTTGTGATAATTGATCTCGGGTCAAAGCCAGCTTGATTATTAGGCAAAGAATGGAAGCCACAGGTGAGAACGTGTCAGACATGCCAAGCCAGATCAAAGAATATTGTGATTAACTAATTATTAGTCTTTTAGAAATTTAAGTAAAAGGACAATCTGTTGTTTTCACAAGATTTTGAGCTGATTATCTCAAAGTGGTATATAAACTTCCCCGCATTCTTACTGGTTATCATTCGCCAACAACTGCTGTTAGACTCAGGATTGGAATTAAGGTAAAATATCTTATACTATTTTTCGACTATTTTTCTGTATCAATTTGCTTTTTTATACCTTTGGTTGTAATATCATTTATTTAGAAGGCTAATATCATTGGATGTTAGATATTATTATGACTATATAAGCAATTATCTATTATTGAATTAATAACTTTATAATGTAAACGTAGATAGTCTACTTCGCCACCGTGTAGAAAGATATGTCCTACTCACTAGAATAACATATACATCAATCATAATCTAATCTAATATGTCTAATATTTTTCGCAAGTATATTACACAGAATTTAAAAATCCCGAACCCATCCGGAAACATCCGAACAACGGAAACTTTATTTAAGTTTATTTTCAAATCGACCAATGAAAACAAGCCGTGAAAAACAAAACAACTATTCAACCAATCGATCGATATCTACCGTAACAAAAGAAAGAGACAACGCCCAAAAGTTCATAGTGTCCGGACAAATTCAAAAGGAAACAAGGATTATAAAATAGGAATTGAACACAACTGAAAACGTGAGTACAAATTTAAATAAATAAATAATTATGACTGACGATAACGTAGAGTAAAAGCAGATATTATTTAATGAATCAACGACTAATACAAATTTCTGAGATCTTGGCACAAATTACTTGTTTGTGTTTTTACACCATGTTAAAGTTACCATTTCAGCCTCTACCAAATCCGCAAAAAGTCCGTCTGTTAAAAAAATTACTGGCGCATTAATTTTTAAAACCGTTCTCAGACAACGTGAAAAATAGTTCACTAATGGTCAACTTCAATTTATTACCAACCAAAGTCATTACTGATTAAAAGATTAAAGATTCCTAATTCTTACACTTGAACAAATTATCGGTAATATATTTAAACAACGATGTGATTATGTCGATTTCGTACTCGTAATGAAAAGGCGTTCGTTTATTTTTTCCAGATAAAATGAGGACTGCACGTACCATTCTTATTTTTGTCATGACTGTTTGTTTTGGAGTGGACGTCTGCTATGCATACCGTATGTATGATCGTTTTCTTCTTATCTGTAACAATTTTCACATATACAAACCAGAAAGTTCGTATAGGGACTGACTGACATACTGACTCTGACGGTAAAGTTATTTTAACAAAAAAGGTTGATATCTTGACGGATTTAAAGAATTCAAATATATAGACAGTTGCCAAAAATCATTTATGACGGATGAAGGATGAGGGAGCAAAAAAACATGATTAAGGAATCAAGGAATAACTCGGATGAAAATTATTCGAGTGTGTAAGGCTTTGTATTTGCATCGTGTTTACTTAAGCATAAAACCTTTCTCCGCATGCTCCAATGTGCAGTTCTGTCAGTTTTCCTTTATGAAAGAACTGACATCAGCTTCATATATTTTTCAGATTCCTGCCGAGAGCTAAAGCGCAACAACCCGTATGTTGCCAATGGAGAGTACACGTTATGGAACGGTAACGGAGAGACATACATGGCGTACTGCGAATTTCACGGGCATTATGGCTACATGTTCATTCCAAAGGGTGCCCAAGTTTCTCTTAATGTATCAAAGATTGATCCATCAACTACCGAGGTTCTTGTAAGACATCGTCGTATTACTGGAAAACAATACGACACTCTGATGAAACAGTTATCTAGACATTCGTCCATCCCCTTGAGTATTCAGTACAACCAAAATTTTGGTTATAAGCTTCCTCAAAACCATGCAAACTTGGCTCCGTATCTTTACCTTGGCTTCCTGCCTATTAACGTTGTTAATCGACGTTCAGTTCAAGGATACAGCGCTAACAATCAAGACTATACATTTATAAACTGTGACGCAAATCCAAACAGCTACATGACTTTCTTCTTCAATACAGGCAACGGAGATCCAACCAATAAACACAGATCATGCTGTTACACCGATCTCATGCGTAACTGGTTGAACGTTGCCACTGCTGCGACAAACTATCTTCCAGACGATTACTTCTTCCAGTTTGAAATGCACATGGGTGGTTGTGGCGGATACGCTATTAATGGTTATAGCACACTAAATGATATCATTGGAGCAGCTTTGGGCATGCGGTTTGGTAAGTTGTTAGAAGTATTTCCTATACAATACAGTCGGTCACATACTGAATACGTACACACAGTCATATGAAGTGTTTGAAAGTAAATCTCTGATGTAAGGAAAATTTTCCGGTGTTCCAATAAGTAAACAATAAGAATATACTGTAGTTGTTAAAGCTTGGCCAGCAGACAGTGTATTCGATTAAAAGATCTCGTTCAAAAGACTATCTAAAGTGTTAAATAGATCTGTATTGATAAGTCGTGTCTAATACACTTTGACAGTACAGTTCCGAGATCTCTCAGTGGTCACTGAAATTCGTATGCCCAAAGTAAAAATAAACAAACAAACTTATTAGAAAAAGAAATCTTATTGTCAATCATTCGTTAGATAGCGTAAAAAATAACTATAAGTGGTATCCAACCTTAAAGAACTAAGTCACTGATGTTCTCCAGTCTACAAAATAAAATCTCATATGGAAGAATATACATTACATGTACTTTTCTTTTTCAGACTTGTAAACGGATGTGGTATACTTCAGCAGTCTTTAAGAGCATGAAGAAATTCTTCTCGATGCTTTTTTTATCAGAGATCTTGTACAGAAAATAAGATACTTCATCATCTAAGTAATAATGTGTTAAGTGCATGAGTACAAGCTATACGTTCGATGACATGTTTTGTCGTATTCTCCTTACTCTCGTAGGATATATTTAACTTTGCTATGTTTGTTTGATGTTATGACATGAAAGGCTGACTGTACATGTCTGGGGAGAACCATTGTTATCAAAAAACAACAAAAAACAAACAAACAAGAAGGCGTCTAAGTGTGCTTTTTGTTAAAAACATGGTCGATTGTTAAATAATTTTTAAATAATCTATATATGATTGTGTATAAAAATATGCTTGAGATATGTGTATAGATTGTGTTTAATAAATAAACATTCAAACTTCGGCTTTTTTATAATTTAGATAATTTTATTTTAACAATGAAAGTATGTCTAAGTATGTCTGCATTTTTGTGGCTATAGACCTGGTTAACTGACCCCAGATGCCCCATTTTCGAACTTAGAGAACCTAGAGATTATTGAAAAAAATCTTTCTGACAAACGTCCACGTCCTTTAGACTGAAAATGTTACCACTACAGTGTTAACAAAGTTTTTCCATATTTGGGCTCTATGACCTAGTTTTTGAACCTAGATGTCCCATATTCAGATTTGAGCTAGAAATTATCAAAACAATTTTCTGACAAATCCAGGACTGAAAAGGTAGCCTCTAGGGATTTAAAAAGGTTTTTAATATTTGTGCTCTGTGACCTAGTTTTGACCCCAGATGATCCATATCCAAACTTGAGCTACAAATCATCCAACAAAAACAACCTTGATAAATTTAATTCGGGGACTATGAATGGTTGTCTAGATCGACGACATTCATAAACTTCATCCACATGTCCGTTTTTGCTATCTGAAAGCTTTTAAATCTGACCACGGTGAACTGACGAGTTTTACATGTTCAAATCGATCCAGTGAGTGAAATACCGTTAATTTGACACTCCTTTCTAGGTTTTTTGACAGTCGGCGTTTAATACCACAAGACATCGAAGGCATCGAGATACACGTCCGTATAATACGGTGTCCCGTTAGGGTAATCGTAGTTTCGTTCTGGTGCCCTAAAGGCGAACGTACGATAACGAAAACACAGTACAATTAACAAAAAAACAACAACAAACAAACAAACAAAAAATACGATGCGACGACACGATAACACGTTGTGTTTCAAGATGGCGACCGAGTTGCAAATTTCATTTTTCCTCGTAAATATGAAAAGGAAACTATATATTGTGTATCTAGAATACCTATTATATTTTCAACATACAATTGTAAGATTTGGATATTGTTACAAGATGAGTTTCTTTAAATTCAATTCAATCCAATAAAACAAACTAAACCAGAACTGAGAGGATCGCCTTCAGATCTGACCGTAGTTAGATCGTGTACTTGTCAACTGAAAAATCGTCACTGCCAGCAGGTATGCCACTTGATGATGGTCGTAAAGTAAATAGACAAAATGTTAGACTGTTTTTCAAGTTACTTTTTTTTCATTCATAACATCCAGGCATGTCAAATCGATGCAATTCTAATAATTACTAAACTAAGTAAGAAAAAATATTTAAAATATATAGTTGAAATCCAGCTAAGGTTAACGCATGCTCTCAGAGAGATTTTCAGAAGAATGAAGGGGAGTTCACTGCAAGGAGACTGCCAGTGTGTGGCGAGTTTCCAAAATGCGACAGAGAGTCTGTTGAAAAAGAAGATGTAGCAGAGCGTCTTGAGCCGGAGATTTTCTAACATCCGTATTCTTCGGCCTTGCAATCCTTTTTGCGGCTCCATTTGCAGCCCTAGTTTTAACAATGTGCAATCATTTGATTTCTCTAAATGTTTATTAGCAGGGGTTAAAGAGTGAAGAAAGCTGCAATCAATGTATTGAGTATTGAGCCTAAATGTGACTGGCATTTAAATGTTTGTTTTTATTCTATCATATCATTAAAGAAAAATATCATTAGAGAAATATTTACTGGAACTTAGAAAATCTGAGTATCTACTGTTGATAAAATTCAGACTATCTAATCACTATTTACCTAATGTAACAGGAAGATGGGCAGGTGTAGACATTAGGGACAGGAAATGCCCTAAATGCTCTAGTACAGACATTGCTGATGAAATGCATTATTTACTGAAATGTGAATACTTTCATGAAGATAGGAAAAAATTCATTAAAAGATATTACTTTACCAGAACCATTACACTTAAATATAAAGAACTGTTAACCACTGAATCTCCTAGTCAACAAAAAATCATCTGTAAATTTATTAAAATAATTTTACAACACTTTACTAAGCCATAGACACATTAGCCACTACCATTTAAAAGTACTTTGCATATTTGATTAACTGGGATTCATTATGTAAACATTTGCTTGTTGTTGCCTTCTCAAAAAGATGTAGATACTATATCGAATTATGATAAATGTCTCTTTTTTATTGTTGCTGCAATTGCGGCATATTTTTTTGTTTGTATCTTTTTTCCCCTTCTCCTTATCATTTCTTCAAGAATGAAGATAGGAATATACTTACTAATCCTCCAGCATAAAAAGTAGCAAACAACTTACCTTATTCCGTGTTGACAGTTAACTGTTTTTTTTTTGTTGTTTGTTGTTGTTGTTGTTTTTTCATTCTAAATCTAGATCTTCAGATCTAAATCCATTATTTATACATATATATTTTTTCTCCTTGTTTTTTTCAAATATCCACCCAAAGAATAATGAAATATATAAAACTATGCAGCTACAAAGAATTTAAATATAGCCAATAATTATATATATTTCTTTTTAAACAACACAAAATAAAATCATTAGGCACATGTTCTGTTTCTTTACACAATGTGTAAAACCTGTGTGTGTTGTTTTTTTTTACACAATGTACTGACATAATGACACCAATTCGTGACACGGTTGTACTGATATATTTTTAGTGCAGGCAAAAATTAGCCAATCAAAATAAAGGGAAATCCCCAAACCTATAGTCTGTTTCCCATAACGGCGGTTATACATCCCCCGTGTTTTTCCTTTTCTTTTTTCTTTTTTCTTCTTTTTTTATTAATCTTTTTTTCCTCTTAAATAAATAAAACTGAAATAGATCTTAATTAGAAAAAGTTATAATGTTATGTACGTCTACACCATGTCACATGAATGTTATGTATATTATATTTATTGTACTGTAAACTCATATGTATGATTTGAGTTAAATAAAAGTTGTGTTCTGTTCTGTTCTGTTTATGAAAATGATGTGTTTAAATAACCTAGTAATTTATTGTAATTTACATGAAATTTTGCATAATTTTTAATAACAACGTAAAAAAACAGACTTACAATTCAGACTTTAGCATTTTGCAACTGTTTTTGCAGTAGCAACATGTTTTCACACTTCTAAAATCATTTAATATACACAGACTTGATATTTTAAAAATGAAGCCTCATTTACATAAATGGTTAGAACTTCATTAATTTGAACATTCCCCAGAATTCAGAAAATGTATATAATGGCAGTAGGTATAGTTCTAGACAATTTCTCCTGCAGGATGCCGGCTTAAATAGACAACATGTTGAGATGTGACATCCAGAGGTGTCAGTGAATATATTGCACACTGGAATATATAAAAAATTGTTATGCTGTTCTCTTTTTGATACTTTAATAATTTCTAAAAAAATGATGATCGTAGTTGGATTCTCAACTATTATATTTTTATAGTTTATTCATTTTTGTAATAGATTACTTGCTTTGCTTACCGTGACACAGACAATATTTAATAACATGGACAGAAACATTAAAGCAAGAGGGCAACTATCAATATCGCAAGAAATATTGCATCAAGATGTGATCACATATGCAATCGTTTCGCATAACCCATTGGAAGCATTTTAAAGCAGTCAACTTGTTTAAATGCGCCAAAGCACTTCTCACGACAGGCCACGCTTTGTTTACATGCTGTAAGAATTAACAACGCTGATTTACCTATCGATCTTACCTGAAATCTATTTGACCATATCATCGTGATATATGGGTAAGGAATGTTATAATGTGAATATTTCTTATGTAATATTATGTAATATTACAGAACTCAAATGAATAATGAATAAAGTGTATTTTCTTTCTAATTTCAACTTATATACGTCATGTGTTTTATAAATGAATGCAAAAATTGATTTTCTTATTTCAGGAGCTAATATCAAAATTAAATATCAAAGTATGAAAATGTTCAGATTTTTGTATAGAAATTGGATATGAGCTTTATTTTTGAATATTTAAAAGTTGAGTCCAATCAACAGCATTTTATAATAATTTTTCATTAAGATTCAACATCATACTTTTGGTATAAAATTTAAATTAGCAAGGAATTTTTATCAGATTATCCAAGCTGATATTTTAACAACATGTCATCTCAAGTTCTTTTCTTAACAATGGTATGGCTTTGTGATAATTGATCTCAAGGCGGTCAAAGCCAGCTTGATTATTAGGCAAAGAATGGAAGCCACAGGTGAGAACGTGTCAGACATGCCAAGCCAGATCAAAGAATATTGTGATTAACTAATTATTAGTCTTTTAGAAATTTAAGTAAAAGGACAATCTGTTGTTTTCACAAGATTTTGAGCTGATTATCTCAAAGTGGTATATAAACTTCCCCGCATTCTTACTGGTTATCATTCGCCAACAACTGCTGTTAGACTCAGGATTGGAATTAAGGTAAAATATCTTATACTATTTTTCGACTATTTTTCTGTATCAATTTGCTTTTTTATACCTTTGGTTGTAATATCATTTATTTAGAAGGCTAATATCATTGGATGTTTGATATTATTATGACTATATAAGCAATTATCTATTATTGAATTAATAACTTTAAGCAGATATTGTTTAATGAATCAACGACTAATACAAATTTCTGAGATCTTGGCACAAATTACTTGTTTGTGTTTTTACACCATGTTAAAGTTACCATTTCAGCCTCTATCACTCTTAGTTACCAAATCCGCAAATAGTCCGTCTGTAAAAAAATTACTGGCGCATTAATTTTTAAAACCGTTCTCAGACAACGTGAAAAATAGTTCACTACTGGTCAACTTCAATTTATTACCAACCAAAGTCAATACTGATTAAAAGATTAAAGATTCCTAATTCTTACACTTGAACAAATTATCGGTAATATATTCAAACAACGATGTGATTATGTCGATTTCGTACTCGTAATGAAAAGGCGTTCGTTTATTTTTTCCAGATAAAATGAGGACTGCACGTACCATTCTTATTTTTGTCATGACTGTTTGTTTTGGAGTGGACGTCTGCTATGCATACCGTATGTATGATCGTTTTCTTCTTATCTGTAACAATTTTCACATATACAAACCAGAAAGTTCGTATAGGGACTGACTGACATACTGACTCTGACGGTAAAGTTATTTTAACAAAAAAGGTTGATATCTTGACGGATTTAAAGAATTCAAATATATAGACAGTTGCCAAAAATCATTTATGACGGATGAAGGATGAGGGAGCAAAAAAACATGATTAAGGAATCAAGGAATAACTCGGATGAAAATTATTCGAGTGTGTAAGGCTTTGTATTTGCATCGTGTTTACTTAAGCATAAAACCTTTCTCCGCATGCTCCAATGTGCAGTTCTGTCAGTTTTCCTTTATGAAAGAACTGACATCAGCTTCATATATTTTTCAGATTCCTGCCGAGAAGCTAAAGCGCAACAACCCGTATGTTGCCAATGGAGAGTACACGTTATGGAACGGTAACGGAGAGACATACATGGCGTACTGCGAATTTCACGGGCATTATGGCTACATGTTCATTCCAAAGGGTGCCCAAGTTTCTCTTAATGTATCAAAGATTGATCCATCAACTACCGAGGTTCTTGTAAGACATCGTCGTATTACTGGAAAACAATACGACACTCTGATGAAACAGATATCTAGACATTCGTCCATCCCCTTGAGTATTCAGTACAACCAAAATTTTGGTTATAAGCTTCCTCAAAACCATGCAAACTTGGCTCCGTATCTTTACCTTGGCTTCCTGCCTATTAACGTTGTTAATCGACGTTCAGTTCAAGGATACAGCGCTAACAATCAAGACTATACATTTATAAACTGTGACGCAAATCCAAACAGCTACATGACTTTCTTCTTCAATACAGGCAACGGAGATCCAACCAATAAACACAGATCATGCTGTTACACCGATCTCATGCGTAACTGGTTGAACGTTGCCACTGCTGCGACAAACTATCTTCCAGACGATTACTTCTTCCAGTTTGAAATGCACATGGGTGGTTGTGGCGGATACGCTATTAATGGTTATAGCACACTAAATGATATCATTGGAGCAGCTTTGGGCATGCGGTTTGGTAAGTTGTTAGAAGTATTTCCTATACAATACAGTCGGTCACATACTGAATACGTACACACAGTCATATGAAGTGTTTGAAAGTAAATCTCTGATGTATATGTAAGGAAAATTTTCCGGTGTTCCAATAAGTAAACAATAAGAATATACTGTAGTTGTTAAAGCTAGGCCAGCAGACAGTGTATTCGATTAAAAGATCTCGTTCAAAAGACTATCTAAAGTGTTAAATAGATCTGTATTGATAAGTCGTGTATAATACACTTTGACAGTACAGTTCCGAGATCTCTCAGTGGTCACTGAAATTCGTATGCCCAAAGTAAAAATAAACAAACAAACTTATTAGAAAAAGAAATCTTATTGTCAATCATTCGTTAGATAGCGTAAAAAATAACTATAAGTGGTATCCAACCTTAAAGAACTAAGTCACTGATGTTCTCCAGTCTACAAAATAAAATCTCATATGGAAGAATATACATTACATGTACTTTTCTTTTTCAGACTTGTAAACGGATGTGGTATACTTCAGCAGTCTTTAAGAGCATGAAGAAATTCTTCTCGATGCTTTTTTTATCAGAGATCTTGTACAGAAAATAAGATACTTCATCATCTAAGTAATAATGTGTTAAGTGCATGAGTACAAGCTATACGTTCGATGACATGTTTTGTCGTATTCTCCTTACTCTCGTAGGATATATTTAACTTTGCTATGTTTGTTTGATGTTATGACATGAAAGGCTGACTGTACATGTCTGGGGAGAACCATTGTTATCAAAAAACAACAAAAAACAAACAAACAAGAAGGCGTCTAAGTGTGCCTTTTGTTAAAAACATGGTCGATTGTTAAATAATTTTTAAATAATCTATATATAATTGTGTATAAAAATATGCTTGAGATATGTGTATAGATTGTGTTTAATAAATAAACATTCAAACTTCGGCTTTTTTATAATTTAGATAATTTTATTTTAACAATGATGGCCCTGTATCGCTCATCTAAGTATGTCTGCATTTTTGTGGCTATAGACCTGGTTAACTGACCCCAGATGCCCCATTTTCGAACTTGACCTAGAGA
The DNA here is from genome assembly GCA_012932295.1 of Cyclina sinensis. NCBI lineage: Eukaryota > Metazoa > Mollusca > Bivalvia > Venerida > Veneridae > Cyclina > Cyclina sinensis. Next base: position 41,495,271 of record JAAONU010000004.1, read on the forward strand.
TTATTGAAAAAAATCTTTCTGACAAATGTCCACGTCCTTTAGACTGAAAATGTTACCACTACAGTGTTAACAAAGTTTTTCCATATTTGGGCTCTATGACCTAGTTTTTGAACCTAGATGTCCCATATTCAGATTTGAGCTAGAAATTATCAAAACAATTTTCTGACAAATCCAGGACTGAAAAGGTAGCCTCTAGGGATTTAAAAAGGTTTTTAATATTTGTGCTCTGTGACCTAGTTTTGACCCCAGATGATCCATATCCAAACTTGAGCTACAAATCATGCAACAAAAACAACCTTGATAAATTTAATTCGGGGACTATGAATGGTTGTCTAGATCGACGACATTCATAAACTTCATCCACATGTCCGTTTTTGCTATCTGAAAGCTTTTAAACCTGACCACGGTGAACTGAATATTTTTACATGTTCAAATCGATCCAGTGAGTGAAATACCGTTAATTTGACACTCCTTTCTAGGTTTTTTGACAGTCGGCGTTTAATACCACAAATGAAGACATCGAAGGCATCGAGATACACGTCCGTATAATACGGTGTCCCGTTAGGGTAATCGTAGTTTCGTTCTGGTGCCCTAAAGGCGAACGTACGATAACGAAAACACAAAAGTACAATTAACAAAAAAACAACAACAAACAAAAAATACGATGCGACGACACGATAACACGTTGTGTTTCAAGATGGCGACCGAGTTGCAAATTTCATTTTTCCTCGTAAATATGAAAAGGAAACTATATATTGTGTATCTAGAATACCTATTATATTTTCAACATACAATTGTAAGATTTGGATATTGTTACAAGATGAGTTTCTTTAAATTCAATTCAATCCAATAAAACAAACTAAACCAGAACTGAGAGGATCGCCTTCAGATCTGACCGTAGTTAGATCGTGTACTTGTCAACTGAAAAATCGTCACTGCCAGCAGGTATGCCACTTGATGATGGTCGTAAAGTAAATAGACAAAATGTTAGACTGTTTTTCAAGTTACTTTTTTTTCATTCATAACATCCAGGCATGTCAAATCGATGCAATTCCAATAATTACTAAACTAAGTAAGAAAAAATATTTAAAATATATAGTTGAAATCCAGCTAAGGTTAACGCATGCTCTCAGAGAGATTTTCAGAAGAATGAAGGGGAGTTCACTGCAAGGAGACTGCCAGTGTGTGGCGAGTTTCCAAAATGCGACAGAGAGTCTGTTGAAAAAGAAGATGTAGCAGAGCGTCTTGAGCCGGAGATTTTCTAACATCCGTATTCTTCGGCCTTGCAATCCTTTTTGCGGCTCCATTTGCAGCCCTAGTTTTAACAATGTGCAATCATTTGATTTCTCTAAATGTTTATTAGCAGGGGTTAAAGAGTGAAGAAAGCTGCAATCAATGTATAGAGTATTGAGCCTAAATGTGACTGGCATTTAAATGTTTGTTTTTATTCTATCATATCATTAAAGAAAAATATCATTAGAGAAATATTTACTGGAACTTAGAAAATCTGAGTATCTACTGTTGATAAAATTCAGACTATCTAATCACTATTTACCTAATGTAACAGGAAGATGGGCAGGTATAGACATTAGGGACAGGAAATGCCCTAAATGCACTAGTACAGACATTGCTGATGAAATGCATTATTTACTGAAATGTGAATACTTTCATGAAGATAGGAAAAAATTCATTAAAAGATATTACTTTACCAGAACCATTACACTTAAATATAAAGAACTGTTAACCACTGAATCTCCTAGTCAACAAAAAATCATCTGTAAATTTATTAAAATAATTTTACAACACTTTACTAAGCCATAGACACATTAGCCACTACCATTTAAAAGTACTTTGCATATTTGATTAACTGGGATTCATTATGTAAACATTTGCTTGTTGTTGCCTTTTCAAAAAGATGTAGATACTATATCGAATTATGATAAATGTCTCTTTTTTATTGTTGCTGCAATTGATGCATATTTTTTGTTTGTATCTTTTTTCCCCATCTCCTTATCATTTCTTCAAGAATAAAGAGAGGAATATACTTACTAATCCTCCAGCATAAAAAGTAGCAAACAACTTACCTTATTCCGTGTTGACAGTTAACTGGTTTTTTTTTGTTGTTTGTTGTTGTTGTTGTTTTTCATTCTAAATCTAGATCTTCAGAACTAAATCCATTATTTATATATATATATTTTTTTCTCCTTCTTCTTTTTTTCAAATATCCACCCAAAGAATAATGAAATTTATAAAACTATGCAGCTACAAAGAATTTAAATATAGCCAATACACTTAAATATAAAGAACTGTTAACCACTGAATCTCCTAGTCAACAAAAAATCATCTGTAAATTTATTAAAATAATTTTACAACACTTTACTAAGCCATAGACACATTAGCCACTACCATTTAAAAGTACTTTGCATATTTGATTAACTGGGATTCATTATGTAAACATTTGTTTGTTGTTGCCTTCTCAAAAAGATGTAGATACTATATCGAATTATGATAAATGTCTCTTTTTTATTGTTGCTGCAATTGATGCATATTTTTTTGTTTGTATCTTTTTTCCCCTTCTCCTTATCATTTCTTCAAGAATGAAGATAGGAATATACTTACTAATCCTCCAGCATAAAAAGTAGCAAACAACTTACCTTATTCCGTGTTGACAGTTAACTGTTTTTTTTTTTTGTTGTTTGTTGTTGTTGTTGTTGTTTTTTCATTCTAAATCTAGATCTTCAGATCTAAATCCATTATTTATACATATATATTTTTTCTCCTTGTTTTTTTCAAATATCCACCCAAAGAATAATGAAATTTATAAAACTATGCAGCTACAAAGAATTTAAATATAGCCAATAATTAAATATATTTCTTTTTAAACAACACAAAATAAAATCATTAGGGCAGGCACATGTTGTGTTTCTTTACACAATGTGTAAAACCTGTGTGTGTTGTTTTTTTTTACACAATGTACTGACATAATGACACCAATTCGTGACACGGTTGTACTGATATATTTTTAGTGCAGGCAAAAATTAGCCAATCAAAATAAAGGGAAATCCCCAAACCTATAGTCTGTTTCCCATAACGGCGGTTATACATCCCCCGTGTTTTTCCTTTTCTTTTTTCTTTTTTCTTCTTCTTTTTTTTATTAATCTTTTTTTCCTCTTAAATAAATAAAACTGAAATAGATCTTAATTAGAAAAAAGTTATAATGTTATGTACGTCTACACCATGTCACATGAATGTTATGTATATTATATTTATTGTACTGTAAACTCTTGTGTCATATGTATGTTTGAGTTAAATAAAAGTTGTGTTCTGTTCTGTTCTGTTTATGAAAATGATGTGTTTAAATAACCTAGTAATTTATTGTAATTTACATGAAATTTTGCATAATTTTTAATAACAACGTAAAAAAACAGACTTACAATTCAGACTTTAGCATTTTGCAACTGTTTTTGCAGTAGCAACATGTTTTCACACTTCTAAAATCATTTAATATACACAGACTTGATATTTTAAAAATGAAGCCTCATTTACATAAATGGTTAGAACTTCATTAATTTGAACATTCCCCAGAATTCAGAAAATGTATATAATGGTAGTAGGTATAGTTCTAGACAATTTCTCCTGCAGGATGCCGGCTTAAATAGACAACATGTTGAGATGTGACATCCAGAGGTGTCAGTGAATATATTGCACACTGGAATATATAAAAAATTGTTATGCTGTTCTCTTTTTGATACTTTAATAATTTCTAAAAAATGATGATCGTAGTTGGATTCTCAACTATTATATTTTTATAGTTTATTCATTTTTGTAATAGATTACTTGCTTTGCTTACCGTGACACAGACAATATTTAATAACATGGACAGAAACATTAAAGCAAGAGGGCAACTATCAATATCGCAAGAAATATTGCATCAAGATGTGATCACATATGCAATCGTTTCGCATAACCCATTGGAAGCTTTTTTAAGCAGTCAACTTGTTTAAATGCGCCAAAGCACTTCTCACGACAGGCCACGCTTTGTTTACATGCTGTAAGAATTAACAACGCTGATTTACCTATCGATCTTACCTGAAATCTATTTGACCATATCGTGATATATGGGTAAGGAATGTTATAATGTGAATATTTCTTATGTAATATTATGTAATATTACAGAACTCAAATGAATAATGAAAAAAGTGTATTTTCTTTCTAATTTCAACTTATATACGTCATGTGTTTTATAAATGAATGCAAAAATTGATTTCTTATTTCAGGAGCTAATATCATGATGTTAAGTATTAAAATGTTCAGATTTTTGTATAGAAATTGGATATGAGCTTTATTTTTGAATATTTAAAAGTTGAGTCCAATCAACAGCATTTTATAATAATTTTTCATTAAGATTCAACATCATACTTTTGGTATAAAATTTAAATTAGCAAGGAATTTTTATCAGATTATCCAAGCTGATATTTTAACAACATGTCATCTCAAGTTCTTTTCTTAACAATGGTATGGCTTTGTGATAATTGATCTCAAAGGCTCGGGTCAAAGCCAGCTTGATTATTAGGCAAAGAATGGAAGCCACAGGTGAGAACGTGTCAGACATGCCAAGCCAGATCAAAGAATATTGTGATTAACTAATTATTAGTCTTTTAGAAATTTAAGTAAAAGGACAATCTGTTGTTTTCACAAGATTTTGAGCTGATTATCTCAAAGTGGTATATAAACTTCCCCGCATTCTTACTGGTTATCATTCGCCAACAACTGCTGTTAGACTCAGGATTGGAATTAAGGTAAAATATCTTATACTATTTTTCGACTATTTTTCTGTATCAATTTGCTTTTTTATACCTTTGGTTGTAATATCATTTATTTAGAAGGCTAATATCATTGGATGTTTGATATTATTATGACTATATAAGCAATTATCTATTATTGAATTAATAACTTTAAGCAGATATTGTTTAATGAATCAACGACTAATACAAATTTCTGAGATCTTGGCACAAATTACTTGTTTGTGTTTTTACACCATGTTAAAGTTACCATTTCAGCCTCTATCACTCTTAGTTACCAAATCCGCAAATAGTCCGTCTGTAAAAAAATTACTGGCGCATTAATTTTTAAAACCGTTCTCAGACAACGTGAAAAATAGTTCACTACTGGTCAACTTCAATTTATTACCAACCAAAGTCAATACTGATTAAAAGATTAAAGATTCCTATTTCTTACACTTGAACAAATTATCGGTAATATATTCAAACAACGATGTGATTATGTCGATTTCGTACTCGTAATGAAAAGGCGTTCGATTTTTCCAGATAAAATGAGGACTGCACGTACCATTCTTATTTTTGTCATGACTGTTTGTTTTGGAGTGGACGTCTGCTATGCATACCGTATGTATGATCGTTTACTTCTTATCTGTAACAATTTTCACATATACAAACCAGAAAGTTCGTATAGGGACTGACTGACATACTGACTCTGACGGTAAAGTTATTTTAACAAAAAAGGTTGATATCTTGACGGATTTAAAGAATTCAAATATATAGACAGTTGCCAAAAATCATTTATGACGGATGAAGGATGAGGGAGCAAAAAAACATGATTAAGGAATCAAGGAATAACTCGGATGAAAATTATTCGAGTGTGTAAGGCTTTGTATTTGCATCGTGTTTACTTAAGCATAAAACCTTTCTCCGCATGCTCCAATGTGCAGTTCTGTCAGTTTTCCTTTATGAAAGAACTGACATCAGCTTCATATATTTTTCAGATTCCTGCCGAGAACTAAAGCGCAACAACCCGTATGTTGCCAATGGAGAGTACACGTTATGGAACGGTAACGGAGAGACATACATGGCGTACTGCGAATTTCACGGGCATTATGGCTACATGTTCATTCCAAAGGGTGCCCAAGTTTCTCTTAATGTATCAAAGATTGATCCATCAACTACCGAGGTTCTTGTAAGACATCGTCGTATTACTGGAAAACAATACGACACTCTGATGAAACAGATATCTAGACATTCGTCCATCCCCTTGAGTATTCAGTACAACCAAAATTTTGGTTATAAGCTTCCTCAAAACCATGCAAACTTGGCTCCGTATCTTTACCTTGGCTTCCTGCCTATTAACGTTGTTAATCGACGTTCAGTTCAAGGATACAGCGCTAACAATCAAGACTATACATTTATAAACTGTGACGCAAATCCAAACAGCTACATGACTTTCTTCTTCAATACAGGCAACGGAGATCCAACCAATAAACACAGATCATGCTGTTACACCGATCTCATGCGTAACTGGTTGAACGTTGCCACTGCTGCGACAAACTATCTTCCAGACGATTACTTCTTCCAGTTTGAAATGCACATGGGTGGTTGTGGCGGATACGCTATTAATGGTTATAGCACACTAAATGATATCATTGGAGCAGCTTTGGGCATGCGGTTTGGTAAGTTGTTAGAAGTATTTCCTATACAATACAGTCGGTCACATACTGAATACGTACACACAGTCATATGAAGTGTTTGAAAGTAAATCTCTGATGTATATGTAAGGAAAATTTTCCGGTGTTCCAATAAGTAAACAATAAGAATATACTGTAGTTGTTAAAGCTAGGCCAGCAGACAGTGTATTCGATTAAAAGATCTCGTTCAAAAGACTATCTAAAGTGTTAAATAGATCTGTATTGATAAGTCGTGTATAATACACTTTGACAGTACAGTTCCGAGATCTCTCAGTGGTCACTGAAATTCGTATGCCCAAAGTAAAAATAAACAAACAAACTTATTAGAAAAAGAAATCTTATTGTCAATCATTCGTTAGATAGCGTAAAAAATAACTATAAGTGGTATCCAACCTTAAAGAACTAAGTCACTGATGTTCTCCAGTCTACAAAATAAAATCTCATATGGAAGAATATACATTACATGTACTTTTCTTTTTCAGACTTGTAAACTTGTCAGCAGTCTTTAAGAGCATGAAGAAATTCTTCTCGATGCTTTTTTTATCAGAGATCTTGTACAGAAAATAAGATACTTCATCATCTAAGTAATAATGTGTTAAGTGCATGAGTACAAGCTATACGTTCGATGACATGTTTTGTCGTATTCTCCTTACTCTCGTAGGATATATTTAACTTTGCTATGTTTGTTTGATGTTATGACATGAAAGGCTGATTGTACATGTCTGGGGAGAACCATTGTTATCAAAAAACAACAAAAAACAAACAAATAAGAAGGCGTCTAAGTGTGCCTTTTGTTAAAAACATGGTCGATTGTTAAATAATTTTTAAATAATCTATATATGATTGTGTATAAAAATATGCTTGAGATATGTGTATAGATTGTGTTTAATAAATAAACATTCAAACTTCGGCTTTTTTATAATTTAGATAATTTTATTTTAACAATGATGGCCCTGTATCGCTCATCTAAGTATGTCTGCATTTTTGTGGCTATAGACCTGGTTAACTGACCCCAGATGCCCCATTTTCGAACTTGACCTAGAGATTATTGAAAAAAATCTTTCTGACAAAATTAATGTCCACGTCCTTTAGACTGAAAATGTTACCACTACAGTGTTAACAAAGTTTTTCCATATTTGGGCTCTATGACCTAGTTTTTGAACCTAGATGTCCCATATTCAGATTTGAGCTAGAAATTATCAAAACAATTTTCTGACAAATCCAGGACTGAAAAGGTAGCCTCTAGGGATTTAAAAAGGTTTTTAATATTTGTGCTCTGTGACCTAGTTTTGACCCCAGATGATCCATATCCAAACTTGAGCTACAAATCATCCAACAAAAACAAACTTGATAAATTTAATTCGGGGACTATGAATGGTTGTCTAGATCGACGACATTCATAAACTTCATCCACATGTCCGTTTTTGCTATCTGAAAGCTTTTAAATCTGACCACGGTGAACTGAATATTTTTACATGTTCAAATCGATCCAGTGAGTGAAATACCGTTAATTTGACGGTTTTTTAGTACTTTCTAGGTTTTTTGACAGTCGGCGTTTAATACCACAAATGAAGACATCGAAGGCATCGAGATACACGTCCGTATAATACGGTGTCCCGTTAGGGTAATCGTAGTTTCGTTCTGGTGCCCTAAAGGCGAACGTACGATAACGAAAACAAGTACAATTAACAAAAAAACAACAACAAACAAACAAACAAAAAATACGATGCGACGACACGATAACACGTTGTGTTTCAAGATGGCGACCGAGTTGCAAATTTTGTTTTTCCTCGTATAAATGAAAAGGAAACTAGAAATGCTGTTTATCGGCACAGCTGTGACCTTGAATTTCAAAGTGGCCTGATTAAATAGAGGCACTTGCCAAATTTTCGGCATTACTTTTTCTTTTCTTTATGCATTGTTTCGGTACACATTTATTGTCACATGTCCTTTAAATTTATTCATAGACAAGTTACATTCACCTTCAACGTGCTCTTTTTCAACTAATGTCCAACAAATTTCATTTTCACATTGTTTTTCATGCCTTTTCATGAACACAATTTGTTCATTTTCCTTAAAAATTACATACTTCAGTGTCAGTTCATACATAACTTATTTTCCTAGCACACTGCGCCGACCATCCTTTTTTTAAGAAAGTTGTTGTTGCAACTTAAATGGATTTATTGATAATGACATCAAACTGTAAAACCGGATTTATAGTGAGAATAGACACAAAATTCAGTTTCATTATTTAATAGAACTTGATTTATTGTGATAAAATGTTGAAAATATCAAATTGGTATATAAACAAATTTCAAATACGAAAAACAAATATCCTATACGAATATTCGAATACTAAAATCAGTATTTACATTAATACTTTATATCAATCCGGTAAATCCGTTGCCGTCAAGGAGTAAAGAATTTATTTTTAAATCATACGGCATTTTCATCGTTTTCATTTGGAGATATTTTTAGATGTTTTCATGTATGTTTTCTGAAACGACAAACATTTGATAACCATTTGTTTGCATTATTCGCATGACAGGTGGTTTTTCAATCCGCACTTTTTGACCTCTTCGCTATCCGTATGTAAATCTAAACTTTTGTTTTACTATCTCTATAATTCATTACCATGGACTGGTCGATTTTATTTACATTCTGGTAAATCAGGTTACTTTCTTGGCGGAATGTTATGTTGTTCTACCACAAAATGATGATTTCAGGTTTAAAAGAAAGAACGAAATTTTAACTACATACTGATCTTGTTTTTTTTGTTTTTTTGTTGTTTTTTTTTGTATAAATTTATGAAATGTCTATTGTATTAGTTTGTGCTTGTCTTTTTATCGGATTTCACGATTCCTGTATAAACGAGATGTCGATGTGGTCCGTAAGGGCCATCGTAATTTCCCTCTGGCTCCATAAAAGCGGCAGTCTGAAAACACGATGCAAAGGCACAACAATACGATTTGAGGACGCGAAATTACGATACGACAGCACAAAGGCACGTCGCGATAACGCGCTAACAATATCGCGTTCTCGCATCGTATCTTTGCAACTTCGCTTCATGCTTTCGTTTCTTCTTCCACTCAAGCATGCGGGCAAAACAACTACTAGATGGTGCGAAAACACGTAAATACAATATGAAGTCGCGACAACGCGATGCGAGAAAGTGCGATATTAATGACGCCCCTCCGCATCTTGTGATCGTAACACGCGTCGTCGCCCATTGGCCCTATTCTGACGGCGAAAGAAGGATAAAATGATGCGAAGGCACGATATCTCGTTAGGGCCCATGTAATTTCGCTCTGGCGTCCTAAAGACGTAAGTACGATAACAAGATGCGAAGACGCGAAAATTCGATGCAAGGATGCAAAATTACGATACGACAGCACAAAAACACAATACAATAACGCTTTATCGCATCGGATCTTCGTGACTTCGCACGTGTTTTCGTAACTTCGCCCATTCAACCTCAAGAACGGAAAAGAACGAGAAGACGATGCGAAAACGCAAAAATTAGATACGAAGTTAAACAATCCGATATGTTGATACGATATAAAAAGCGCTTTTAGCTTTTTCTGTTATCTTTTTCTTTAAACATATTTTATTGCAATTATATCTACAAATGGTTGAGCCACAAATTCTATCTACTTAGTTACTGCACTCCCCTATTTAACTATGTTTATTCATTTTTGCTTATCACTAAGACGCTATTCAATATAAGGTGTTCAACTTAATTTACAGAATAATATAAAATAAAAAAAAGATTTTAAATGAAAGCGTATGAAAGATTTAAGAGAAAATAAAGAAAATAAAGGAAACGCATTCAATAAATGAGATAAGTGATATTGGAAGAATAAAGAAAAAAGAATGTTTACACCAAAACTTAATGATCTTACTGTTTCGAAAAGTTTTGTGGTTTTATAAATTATGAACAGCATTAACTAGAATAAGATAGTCATCATCTGGATAATAAGATATCACCAAATATGATAAGTTTGTAACTTAGTGGATGGAAATTTCGCGTCTGGGCAAAACAAGTATACGCTCGTTGGTGTAACGTCTGCAGTGGAAAACATAATGTTCAGTACTCTCCGATACCAAGCAAATATAACAAAGGTCATGTTCGGTTATATGATTAAGAAATAAGCATAGTTTACGATCACTGCATTTATGCGTAAACGCGCATGTATAATGTCGAAGGCACTGAACTGACTTAAACAAAATACGTCATACTTCACGATTAAAGATTGCATATTTCTAATCGATGGTTGTAACGAGTTCCAATGAGTTATGGAGGATGGAACTTAGCAGATTTCGTAAAGCGATGGTCTTCATGGTACAGTGAGAAAATCTGCTTTATTTAAAAGATCGTATTGCGTTTGTTGTGAAACTGGACTTGGAAATAGATTGCTTAGATAATTGGGTACCATATCATTTCTTATTTTAAAAGTTAAAATAAGTTTCTGATAGAAGAAAGGTGGTCTTTGGTTACCAAAATACAAAACTTCCGTTTTGGTAGGATTAAATGTTACTAACCAATGTTTTGACCATCTAGAAATTTCGGCTAAATCCTGGATTAAAATACCTTGTAAATCATTCACTCCCGATGCTGTGCTGGCCATAGAGATGTCATCGGCATATAATCTAGCGATAATAACCAAGTTATCTGTTTTGTCATTTACATAGATTAAAACGAATGCTGTTATATGTTTGAAACCCAAATATGATAGGCTGATGAATACTCTTTGATCTCTGTTGCTATAATAATTTGAAACCCACCCAAGAAGTTGAACATCTATGCCGTTTTGATGAAGTTTAAAAAGTAAGCTTTTTTGCGAAAGCCTGTCAAAAGCCTGGGATATGTCACAAAATATTACACACATATGTTGCTTAGAATCGAAATACTGAGCACTTTGACAGTATAAGTCAATTAATTAAAAAACGGTTGAGTATGCTCTAAGGAAGCCAGCTTGCTTTTCGTAAATGAGGTCATTAGCTTTAAAAAAAGTTATACATGTATTTATAGAGACATCGTACCATACGCTTTTCTAAGCAACTGTGTAGCGAAATGGAACGATGATTACTAGGAAAATTCTTATCCCCTTTTTCAAACAGTGGTAGAACAAGAGCAGATTCCCATTTCGATGGGAAAACTCCAGTAGATAGTTAAAAGTGCACATAACGGCTTCGAGATTGTGAATCTGACATTTTTGAGAATTTTGTAGGAGATACGATCAGTACCCTCTGTCTTTTGTGTATCTAGAATACCTATTATATTTTCAACATACAATTGTAAGATTTGGATATTGTTACAAGATGAGTTTCTTTATATTCAAAAGGCGGCAAGATACTGCTAGTATTTGAAACATCTAGACTGGCTGCAAATATGAAATAATCATTTAAACAGTTAGCCTTTTCCTCATCATAGAAACAGAATTCTTCTACTCCATTTAAATTCCTTTTCAGAACAGGGATAGTTTCGGCCGATTTGTAATTTGTCGTCAAGTCTTTCAGTGATTTCCAGAACTTTTGGCTATTGTTAGTGCCATAAACATCTAACCTGTTTTCTAAAACAGCGAAACAATTCTGTTTTGCATGCTTTTTCAGATGATAAACTTTATTTCTTAAACGTTCATATTTGCATATGTGCATATTTGCACAAGTTCGCAGTTGTTGACTTATTTAATAATATACTCCTTTGTCGATTTCTGTATCTTTTAAAGCGACGGATTTCAGAGTCAACCCGCGGTTTATTATTATGACGAATGGTAACATCTTTATGAGGAATACATTCTGACATCAGTCTAATTAATGTTTCAGTTATCTTTCATAGGCTTGGTCGACAGTTAAGTTGTTGATAAAATCCCAATTGTAGGACTATTTTATTGTTTATGATAGACAGACAAGTTTATTTCAATCATTAAGGCTGACATAACAAATACAAAGTTCAAGACATCAAGCGGACAGTGCATACATTATGAATATAGTAACACATATAATATAGTAACACATAATATAGTAACACATATAATATAGTAACACATATGATATAGTAACACATATGATATAGTAACACATGATATAGTAACACATATAATATAGTAACACATATAATATAGTAACACATATAATATAGTAACACATATAATATAGTAACACATATGATATAGTAACACATAATATAGTAACACATTGTTGTCAGTATTTGAAACACCTGAACACTTACGTACATAAGTAGATTAACATGTGCTCTAGTCCCCAGACAAGAATACAGAAACTAGAAATAGAAAGATAGCTAAAGAAAATGCATAAAAAATCGAATATTGTTAAACAATCAACATGATGAAAATTTTAAAATTCTGTTTGGAAATATTTGCAGTTTCCAGATATCGTATACGGAAGTTAATGCAAAGAGTATAATTATATCAATTGTGGACATTAATATATGTACTTGATACAGTTATCTTATTGAGCTAATGAATATTATTATATGACCTATAAATAGACGTGAGCCCATTGGTTCAAAGCGCAGTGGGCGACCAACAATATATCGTTATTTTCCGGCATTCCGGGGTTTTCCCATGTTATATTTTAGGTCTAAAAATAGATTGCTGTTGATACTCGTAGAAGTGCTGTCTGGTGCCCGGCACTTAGTTAACAAAATTACTCTACTGCCGGGAAATAAACAAAATACATCCGGGCACTTAGACTTTTTCTAAGAAATGGCGTCTGGTGTGTGTCATCCCGGACAAACCCCCAACTAACGAATATGAAAATCCATAACAAAAAGATGCAATGCATCTTACAATACACAACCCAGAGCCAAAGAATCGATTCCCTGACGTAGTCAGAGGTTGTATTTATTCAGTTATAGGAATGTATGCACTAGACCGTAACACAGTTTCTGTTTTAACCTTTGAACGCATGCGAAAAGTCTATATTTAACCGGAATCCGAAATAACTCAGTTGTTTTCTGTCTTTAACGTGGAAGTCTTGTAAAATATTGAGATAATTGAAGGTGTGGGAAAATTTTCAGCAGCTTTTCACATTTGTTAGAAACTGAAAAACACACAAAACAACAACAACAACAACAAACAAAAACAAAACAAACAAACAGGCCCGTTTACTGGAATGTTTTTGTCACCATGCTCATACTCTAATTAATATTCAGTTAGAAAATGCAAACCAAAACTGTTATAGAAGAAATCATTTTTACTCTATGAAACACAAAAGATTTTCAAGATATTCAAGATGATTTAAACATGCTATAGAAGTTTACACACTCAACATTAACACGCCGTGTGTAGAGATAAACCTTAAAGACGCGTCATACAGTCTCATTGGCTGGGATATAAATAACAAATCTGGAAATCCAGATTATCAAGATGATAGAACTAAACTGGGCTCGGCTAGCTGAATCGGTAGAGCATCGGATTTTCAATCCTGGAGTTTCCCATCAGGGCCGGCAAAATTTCTTCGTGATAACTGATCTCAGACAATGCGTCTATAGGTCATTTGCCCCCTACCTCTGAAGCAAGTGAGGAAGTAGTCAGTCACTTGCACAAAAATTGGTTAGTAAATTGGTTGGATACCCAGAAAGTTTTTTTAGACATATCTCCATAACCGCTGACCAGATTTTGAGAAAACTTCACAGCAGTTCGTGACAAAGTGTAATTATGCATGTTATGCATCAACTGTTTGATGATTTCTATATTCTTTATGATAAATGTCATGTGGGGGACAGGCTTTTCTAAAAATAACAATCTCTAGTTGATGTAGATTTATGTAGATTTCTATAGAATTTTTGATTAAGAACAAAAGCAAACAATTCTTCAATGGCATACCATAGAATCTTGAGTATTCCATTCTCTCTCAAATTATGTAAATGAGAATCATATTTAATGAATTATTACCCGATGTAAAGGTGTCGGTCAAACATTCTAAAGACAATAGGAAACGTAATGTATTAATATTAGTTTTTTATGGACAGAGTTGTTGTTGTACAGTGCTCGAGTGGATAGCCATTTATTCCAGACGAACACTTTCTAAGTGTCTAAATGCCTAAAGGAGAGTTCCTCTTTTAAGTAACTGTGGAATATTTTTCATTTTATAGCGAATGAGCGGCAAAAATAGATAGGCAGAATATCATTTGGTAATCGTAGCGTATCACCATTTAAGAGTTTATATGTGATTAAGAGGAAACTGGCTAGTTTCCCAAATGAAATAAAAATAACGGTGAGTTTTTCGAGCATTTTGTACGAACATTGTAAAAACAAATCGATGCCCTCGTGCATAAAGGTTATGAATTATTTTAAAAAGTATTCTATTCACAACCAACCTTTCTGCACAAGGGCGTGGAAATAAAAGACCTATTATTTCGGAATAAAGAAATTCCACGGCGAAAAAAAAACTATCTTTATGAAAGAAATCATGCGAATAAGATGTTTTTGTTCATTACGGAAAGATGAAATATCCAAAATTACTTGGCGGAGGGGTGAAATAAATTTCAGAAAATGGCTTGTCGACTGATTTTAAGGATTTTATGTAAATGAAAAGCAGTGTCTCAGCCATTCTATTACATATCAAAGTTGATACTCGTGCCTAATATGGAAACAATCTAAGCCTGTTAGCTCAACGTATGTTTGTACGCATAAACAAAAGTCCATAACTGACCACTTTCTGACTGTATATTTCAGAGTATTTAACATTTACAGGAGTCGGTGAGTTGTGGTGAGAAAGTTTTCAAACTTTTGACGTTTCATGATATTATTTAAAGCACTTGTATGTATATGATAATGTCATTGAAATATCATCTGTTTTTCTCAACTACAGAGGAGAATTTTCCTGTGTCAGTATATAAACTGTTTCATTGTAGCTTTGAGAAACACAAAGTTTGTCTCCTAGAAGATGTCAAAATGTTGGAAATCTTTTTCAGTTAATCGTGAATTGAAAAGAATGCCATTTCCACATTCCTTGAGATATGTATGTGTTAGTTATATAAAGTACAGGAATTCGAGTGGCAAACAAACGTTTTAATTCTTCATATAAAGTATACAGGTCTATATCGACTTATTGAAACCAACAGATACCACTTGCATCCAAACTCCGTATGTCACTTTGATACAAAACAATGGTGGGCATTACCTGAGGACTTGTCTGGCAGACTGCCTTTTTATGACATCGCCGAGTTTCTCCTTCCCTGTCTGTCTGTCCGTCTGTTCGACTGTTCGCGCGTCTGAATGGTTGTCTGTCTGTATGACACCTGAGTCGAGACCGGTGCCTTTCACAACCCTCTACCTCTAGCCTGTAGACATGAGCCTTCCACATAAAATTAGTACCGACACGACCCATTTTTTTCGTTTCATTTTTTTTCTTATTTCGTTATTCATTTTATTTTACTCTATTTTTGTTGCTTTTATTTAACAGTTCCAGCATCTACTGGTAGACAGAACGCTCTGGCTTGCGGATGAAGGTAGTGACTTGTTCGTGGAACTCTTCAGGGGAAGTAATCAGAAGAAAGCATGCATAATAAACACCATTGAGTTACACGGAGCCGGAAGAAAAAAGCTATTATTCTAAGAATTTCTGTCAAAGAATTGCTAGAAATGGAAAATAACTCGTAACGAACTAAGACCTCTTCTACATATTTCCTCATTGATTACCTAATTGATAAAAAACATTAATTTATAAGTTTAACTTGAAAAGAAAGGGAAAAATGAATTAATTAAATATGCACGGATCAGATAATGCACAACAAATTCATAAAACATGATTATATTAACGTATGCTGGAAATGGTTCTGCTTGGTCTGGAAAAATGCCATCGACTACATCTTGTTTGTCGTTTTCTAACAGTTTTATAATGATCAAAGATGACGTGATTTAGTGGACGTGTTTTATAAAAAAAAAATTGCATGGGTAATGCCATTGAAGTCCGTAATTGTGACATCAACTGGTCTTGCTACAAGTTTTTCGCAGAATCATGTATGAAAGCTGCTGAATGGGTCTCAATAAACCACATTGCATGGGAACGCAAATATTGTTCTCATCGCAAATGTGTAAGTGCGACACCACCATAACTGTTGACTAAAAGTAAAACAATTTCTCTCGTCATATTAACTTAAAATTGTGTTTTGGTCAGTGCGGCCTCACCATGTGGTATATGGTATCATTTAGGCTGTCGCAAGCAGCATTTTTGCCTCGATTCGGAGAAGAAAACTGTTATAAGTATTCTATTTCTTCGTCAATTTAAAGGGAAGATAGGCCTAGTGCATGTGAAGCGGAATATTGTACCCTATATATAGGTCCTAATGATTCTATTGTCAGATGCACAGTTTTTCTTAACATTCAGGAAATCAAGAGTTCGTAAAATATGTTTGCTATCGCGAAAACCGCATCAGTTTTCCCGAATGTTAGACGATTCTGTACATCTGGCACAAGAATCAACAGGGCCAATGCGTAGTGCATAAAGTTTCCTGCTTCGCATGCGCTATATGCCTATAAAATTTATAAAGAAATAAAATATATGTATTTACAGCATTTTCCTCCTCCGAATTGAGGAGAAAATGCTGCCGCGACAACCTAAATGACATCATTTACCACGTGGTATGGCTACCCTGTTGAGGGGGGTGGGGGGGTCTGTACACATCCTCTTATGGGAGCTCCAGAGTTCTGCTTTTTTTTTTCCTTTTTGATTCCTTCATATTTGTGTGCTTTTATTTTTTTGTCTGTGGTAGCGTAATCTACCGTGTTTTCAGCATTAATTTCTTTTTTCTCTCTTTCTTTCTTACCGTACTTGTTTTGTATTGCTACTATTCATTTAGTCAACTGAAACGTCTTGCAGTATGTTTAACTTTTTCATTTACTTAACTTAGGCTATTCAGCTTGGATGTACTGGAGATATACTGTATCTTACATATTTTCTTAATTACACGTTTGTGTGTTCGCCTTTTTGTTTTGCAGTTTTTATATGTTTGTCTCTTAAGGCAGTTTTACGTCTCGTGCCAAGATAAGAAACTTCTACACAGATTTTAAAACGGTTACCCTTGATATTATTCACGCGCTGAACTTACATGTATCCTCCAAACTCATGTCAACTCAGACTTCTTTAACTTCTGTGTTCTGTACCGTGTACTGAACTGTACTGAACTGTACTGTACTGTACTGTACTGTACTGTACTGTACTGAACTGTACTGTACTGTACTGTACTGTACTGTTGCATTGCATTGCATTGTATTGTGTTCAATGACGTATAAATGGCGTAGTTTTAATGAAAATATTGAATAGAATGTTTTGGAACTCATTTTATAATATGAGGTTTTTATTCAAAACCAGTCTATCTTTTCTTAAGATGCATATATGTCGGAAAAATTGGACTGCTACAAAGTTTTTCTTTCACTGCTGTCGAGATAAAAGAAAAAAAAAGTCACTGGCAGCGGTGGGATTCGAACCCACGCCTCCGAAGAGACTGGTGCCTAAAACCAGCGCCTTAGACCGCTCGGCCACGCTACCTTGATGGATTTAGGGGATGGAAAATAATAATATAATCTAATTTATTGACATACGTTAACTTGTAAAGACAGGGAAAGATAAAACTTTTTCTCATAAATAAACTGTTTGTATCTGAATTTTTGATTATTACTATCGAAGTATATCGTGATTCTAATTTCGTTCTACATCATCAATTTAATTTTACGGACTTCAACGGAAATTACCGACAGTAACGAAAGATCTGATTGGCTCACTGCGACATTGTGTTCAAATCAACAACCGGGAACAAAGAGGAACGTCAACTCGCCAAATGAGACAAGTATAGGTATATGTACTGGAACTGGTGTGATGAAACGAAAAGTAAGTCATTAATAATAAATAAGATTATTTCTGTTGATGTAAAAAATAATCTTCGAGGAAAACGTTGTTTTAGCTAAAACTCATGTTGGACACATTACTCGCGAAAACAAACGACGAACTAATCATTTTCTGTCAATTATTAGTGTTTTCCTCCTGCACTTAGGGAAATGTGCTACAAGTTGCAGTAAAAGTCAGTGCTTTTAACAGAGGGATAGAAAATGATAAATGAAAATTCCCCATTGACTGACAAAGATTTTCAACAGTTGTTTAAAGCTTTATTTTAAAAAATGAGTAACATAAATTCAACATCATGCTGCAAGCTGAATTCAAACTTAAATTCCTCTAAATGGACACAGCAGACCACTGCCATTTCCTTTAAATCTACTCTAGTTGATAAGAGTAAAAATTATTTGTCCCTGGATATTGTCAGTTTCGTCTCACAACATGGTCCGTATAGTTTGTGAGGCTTAAACTTGTGATTATTTGCATGTCAGATGTAACCCTTGCCCAAAATATTGGCTGCTTGCACTGCTTGTATGTGATTACTTCAATGAACCTAGCTTCATGGTCATAATGACTTACCAGAATCTGTCAAAAGTAAAACAAGGTTATTTGCGGATTACACTATAGTGTACCTGACAATCAAGGGACAGACAGACGCGGACAGATTACAAGATGATTTAAATGAACTGGGTATGGGACTGGGCTATGAAGTTTAATCCGGACAAATGTGAGGTGCTAAGGATCACCAGAAAAAAGGGTAGCAAGACGTTTCGGCCCCCAACCATATCGGCACTCTTGCAAAAATTGGCCCCAAGACGAATCGGGTCCCATTTCATAAGACTATAGCAACTTTGTTTATTCAAAATAATCATAATGTACTTATTAAAATGGTTTAACTGCGAAATTATGAAAATATTGCTTTTGATAAGAAAAAACGTGTTTTTGATGATCAGCTGTTTCCGATTCAACATTGGTAATTTCCGTTGCAATTTTTGGCTGTGACGTAGATTTATCCCTACACTACCAGGCAGTAGTGCAGAATTTCACTGCTCATAACACATCCGTTTTTAAATGAAAAATAACACTAAACCACAAGCGCAAGAAACACCATTAAGGCACATTCATAAAAATAACATGCTTTAAATTGTAAATTAAATAAAATAATGTGATTAATTCTCGATTTTTATAAGTAAATTCAAACTTTGTGCCAGGTGAACGGGTTGTAATTTTACTTTTGTCAAGGTAACAGACAAATAAGCAAGACAACACGGTAAGGAGAATGTTTTTATTGAAAAAAAAATGTCTTCCAACAAACTGCATCAGATAAAAATAAGTATGTTCAAAATATTTTTTTGGATCAGTTACTTGAAAAATATCTCTTAGTCTAGATATTTTCACTGATGTATCTTTTAATTCTATAACCCTGATTAAACTAGCCTCTACATAATATTGCTCATTGGCTTCGTAATTCCATAAAAATTTCAAATTATTTATTAAAAAATTCTTCAGTGTATATTCATGATGTTAGCTGAACTTGTTCACTTTTGTTTTTTTACTATATTCAGTTTACATTTTCACTTTCCATCATAATTTTAAAGTTTATGTTAACAATCCAGGTACATTGTACTGTATAAAGTGGCAAGGGATAAATGTGTGTCACTTCCGGTTTCTCTCGTGACAGGTGCGCGCGACCAAGTGCTTAAAATATGGATTTTAATTTGCTATAATAACATCTTTAAGATGAAAATTACCTGCAGAATTTTGTAAAACAGTCATAGTTAGATACATATTTTTCGCTGATATAAAAATTTTGAGGTCAAAAATTTGTTTCACATGACCTTTAACAAATTTAACATACATGTTTTTAAGCTCCATATACGTTTATCATCAACAAGAAATGACTGTGGTTATCAAATTTGAGCGAATATCATCAGCAATCATATATGAAATATATGACTCAATTCATAGAAGCTAATTAATTTGTTTGATATCTATCAAATATTAATTGCAGTTAATGATTAAGCATTGCACTTGGCCTGCATATGTCATAGAAACATTTTTAATAATCAAAAATGAAATGTTATATTCATCTAAATATATTTAAATTCCGTTGTTCACATTTAATGAATAAAAATATTTAGATTAATAAGAATAATCATTGTTATCGCGATAACCATTTGTTAACTGTAGGTAGCAAATTTCGAGGGTAGCGAATTGACATTTAATAGTACAGTGTTCGAAATAAATCTGAAATGGAACTTGTCCATAGGGCAATTCTGAGGCGATTTCAACTTGCCCTTCTTTATTTTAATTTGCCCTACTTTATGTACGTGGAGAAACTCATGAAATCAACATGAAAACATACTGGAAAGTGGTTAAATTTATTTAAGTACTAGTAATAAACTTTATCAATTTTATGTAATGTTATGATTACTGATACTGTAACTTCGGTTCATAAGTCATACTTTCAGCACAATCATTCACCACCCATTCTTATTTCACAGCACACCTCACTGAATTCCAAGAATGCTCTTTCAACACACTGTAATCTTTCATTAAAATTCTGTTTATTTTCTCTCACACCACCCTCATTCATTTAAATGTTGTAGTGTTTTCATAGCAACAGTGGCAGATGGTCCTTCTTTGTTATTTCATTTGAAATTAATTTGTCTATATTTCTGGTAAAAAGGGGAAAAAACATGCGAAAAAGGCCAATTAGGGGATACTGAATAAACCACTTTTTCAGGTGCAGCCTTCTACTGTTTTCAATACTCTGACTGTAAAAAGATAATCACACTTAAACAATTTAAAACTACAGGGCATGTCTCTGTCTTTTCTGTCTTCAAACAGATTAACAATAATTTCAAAGACTGTAATATAACCAAGAGTATCTAGCCTCATATTTTTGAGTTGAAACAGCGACTGTCAAGTTTGTTACTTTCAGGTTCAGGTCGAGTACTGGTACAATTACTGACCGACACACTTCCGCTGTCGGCGCTGTTTGTACTTTCTGTTTCATCCCCTTCATCCACCTCCATCTGTAAAAATTCCCTGACTCAGAGTATGATCCGATGGAGATATATTTTTTTGCTGGAAAAAAGGCTCAATACGTTTTGTACTTTTTTGCATTCATGAGAAAGTTTTATCTTTTTGTTATACTTTTTCCATTTGTTAGACATTTTTCTGGGATTTCCCCGGATGGAGAAATAAGAATGCTACCCATCATGATACACATCAGAACCCAAATGAATTTGGTTCCCGTCTACATGTTATTTTTATTGAGTGAGGAATGCTGGGACAAAATGGCGTAATAATTGCTATATTTAGCCTTGGATCGAATATAAAATTGTTCTCTTCAATAAATTGTATGTTTGAAGATAAATTACTATTTTGTTAAAGAGAATGTTATATTATTTTACCAAAACCATCAGAAAATGTTAAATTTGATGCAGGGGAAAATGAATTTTTTTTGGGGGGGAGAGGGAAATCAATTTTTGGGGGGAAAAAGCAAGGGGAAGACGCCAACATTCGGCGTCAATTTGTTAGTAAAAAAAAAACCCCTGCAATAAAAAGTCCGTTATACATTCTTAACGAAATATTTAGCGGAAAGCGCAAAAAGACTGAGAAATAGGCGTAAAGGATCCAAAATCGGCTTATAGAACAGTATTTTTAAGGTTGCCCGTCGGACAACTTCATTGACATTTTAACTTGCCCTCTATGAGTTTTTACTTGCCAGGGCAATCGGGCAGGCGGCTATTTCGAACACTGTAATAGGTAGCGAAACGCCTAGTAAGAACGTGTCGAGGTAGCAAAATGACATGAAATCCATTTTCTTCATTAGTAGAATTTACAATTTTATTCTGGCAGAGAAACTTTGAATAAATTTCACAGAGTCACAGAAAAGAAGGGAAAGTTGGCAGGTCTGTACATTATTATAAATTTGTATGCTTAGTTCTTTAGCAAACATCTGAGAACTTCAGTTGTTCTAAAATGTTATCTTGTGGTAAAACACAATATTCAGATGTTGTTTTTTAAGAGATATATCAAATGATATGAAATCAGTAAGATATTTTTCTTCCAGATGGATTCGAAACTGAGTCTTTTGGCGGCCTTTGATGAACTGATGAGAAATGCAAAAGTTCTGACAACAGGAATTGAACCAGGTTTCTATAATTTCACTCTGTCCAATCTGATGTCTGATAATTGGATATAAATATCATGTTTGCTTCACTTAAAGTCTAGTCAGTTGAAAAAGCATTAGCGTCTACCCTAAATGTCACCACATGATAAAAACATTTTCACCTTGGATATTGAAATCTTGGGTTGACTTGATTTACTTGTGTAAATCTTGTAATCTTGTGTAATAGTGCTGCTCTGAACAGGTGAGGTTTATCATAAGATGAGAAATTTTTTAAGCTCTGTGTGCAATATTTTCTTGATAACAGAAGATAAATCTTTCAGCAGTTGTTTGTATTTTGTAACTGCTCTCTTTTTTTTATTTGGAGCAAATATGAAGACATTTAATTTCTTGAACAGGTTGAAAAGCTCTTGAAAGCCTAATTTACAAGCATACCAACTTGAAATAAGACTAATGTTTCATGAATTATTATGGAAGGATATACTATTACATTAATGTCAAACTGTTTTGAAGAGTTCCGAACATTCGCGGAGAACCAGCAGTCTTGTAGAAGACAATGGGCAACAGCAGAAGAAGACCTGCAACACATGAGGGGACAGAAACTGACATTTGAATCAGAAAACAAGGCTCTCGATGCAAAACTGAAACATGCCAGGTATATTGATCATACCTTGTTGCTAGGATAGAATGTCTGATCATATTTGTTACATTTCTGTTCTCTGTTAAAGCCAGATTCTAACCAAGGTAGGTTAGTCACTAAGGTTGTCAAGTTTTGAAATGATGGTCTAACAAGCATGTCTTTGACATAGTTGTTGTACAATTTAATTTTTATGTCCTTAAGTAACTTGTGGAAAAGTTATATTTATATCCTGGTTATTGTTTGACAATTCATCCTTTATTACTTTAAAATGTCCATATGTGTGCATTTATGATTATAGAAATCTGATAGAGAAGGAAGAACAGAAGAGGCTTAAAGTGGAACACGAGAAAGAACAATTGGTCTGTCTGTTATATTTCTGACACCTTGCACTCTCTAGTAGTTTTCTAACATTTTGCATTGCTAATTTTATCTGTAGAACTATTCTCTCTTTATGAAAGAAACATTTCAGAAACTGCACAGATCCATCATTAAAGTCATCCAATTTTGTTGTTTGATTGGGTTTTTTTTAATGAATAACTGCACCCTTTCGAAACAAAGCATTCACTTCTTCTGCTTTTAAAACACATTTTTCTTTAAATTAAGCCACTTACAGTAAAAAGCATTTTTTTAAACAGAGTTCTTAGCATGATATTTTACCAATGTTCAGAGGACTACATGCATTTCCACCTCTCATAAAAGCAACAAGAACACATGTGATTATACACTCAACATATATTTCTGTGGATGTGGTTGTATTTTACATCTATGTATATTTGTACAGGAGCGACAGATAGCATTGATCCGAGAGTTATTAATGGACAGTAACTATGGCAGTAAACTTGACCAGCAGGACAGGGAGAGACTGGCCTTCTTGAGTACAACAGCACAAAGGTCACATTATGAGGATTCACCACCAAAACGGTACCTCTAGTGCCCAAATTTATTCTTCTAAACAACTTCAGAATTATTGAAGCTTTCCATTAAACTTGATCATACAAATACAGCTGTTCACCATGTGTAAAGTTTCAAAACATAATGCAGACATCTCACTCCATGTAATGTTTATGCAAACCATATAAAATAATTATTCAACCAAAAATACACTGAGATGTGATCTGAAAATGAATTATCTGCTGCATTTTATTTCCAACTGCTTTGTATGTACTAGACATATACTTTTTCCATATCAACAGGTTATCGAGGATTAACGAGTCCAATCATTCAGTGTTGTCAGATGAAGATATAGATTACTGGGATAAAACAGAGGAGGATCTTG
This sequence comes from Cyclina sinensis, assembly GCA_012932295.1. Classification (NCBI taxonomy): domain Eukaryota; kingdom Metazoa; phylum Mollusca; class Bivalvia; order Venerida; family Veneridae; genus Cyclina; species Cyclina sinensis. The sequence goes on from JAAONU010000004.1 coordinate 41,519,662, forward strand.
ACACACCATGCGGAGGACGTCGACGACGGAGCAGACGTAACAAGCGACCCTCAGCCCCTCCACAGGAAGACTTGAATTTGACACCACCTAAGCGACATAAAACTGTTGAGGTTTGTGATACAGAAATTTTAATCACTACAGAATGATAGTCAGGATGAAGCAGTTAGCACAATATAAATGATCTTCTGACTAGTTGATTACTTTGGAAAGTCAGTCAGGGCTAATCCAGTAAAACAAATATTCTACCTCAGGTAGGCACTTTAAAAATGGACCTACATTCTTTAGAAGTTTATTTGACAAGAAAAAACCCAACACCACACTGAGAGAATATTTTTATTTTGCCCTCATGTGGTGGAATTATGTTTTACTGGAATGGACTTTATCACTCTTATGTCTTAGTAAAAAAGTTTCTTTTTCAGTGGTGTTTAAATATAATGTTGGTTGTTGTTTATGTTCTAAATATAGTACAAATTTCAAATAAAATTAGTATTTAACAAGAATATGTTTCACCACAGCTTGTTTCCATATCTCTTTAAATGTCACTTCACTTTCTGGTCTTACTTAGTCATATCTTTGAGTCTTTTTCATTTGGCATCGTTAGAAGAATGGAATATAATAGAAATGTTCTTTTTATAGAATGAAGTTGTCACAACAACTACAATCACCGTGACAGCCTGATGGACGGCCAGTAGAGGCAACCACAGAGGTGATGGTACCAAGTGCTGGACGAAAGCTCAACAAGAGCTTTAGTGAACCAGCTTTGGACAAACATATGGCTGGTAAGCAAAAAAGACAGAGAATATCACATTAAGACATGTATAGAAAGTTAACCCAGCCTTGGTGAAACATAACTGCTTTATTGATAAGTATATGGAAATGTTTGTACATTTTCAGAAAGTCACTTGTCTACCTGAGTTTTTGTACTAGTGCATAACATTTGAAGCATAACTTCAAACATCTCTTTTTACACATTAGCAGTAACCCTTATATTACCTCATTATAGCATGTACATTTTTCTCAAACGTTAAGAAAAAAATGACCCAGAAACTACTTATCTAAGGATATGTATATTTTAAAGAGAGTGAGACTGAATCAGATGCTGACCCATGGACTCCGAGGAACATGAACACCAACGCTAGCAAGAGTACTTTGAGGGGAACACCAGTGTAAGTTAGAAATATAAACACACACTTCTGTGCAGTGTAAGTCAGAAATATAAACACACACTTCTGTACATACTGTAGTAAAGAAGAATTACTTCTATAATTCTACTTTAAGTTCAGTCAACTGAACAAAATGCCTGCAAAACATGAGAAGAAAGATGACTGGAGATTGTTAGCAAAAGAAAAAGTTTACTTTTTTATATTTGGAGATGAATTAAATGTGTGTATTAGTTTTATTTATAATGGATACCTGGAAGATATGTAATATTGTGAGAGAATTAATTAAAGATGTAAGTTATCTTTACAGTACACCTGGTTTAAGGAAAGCACACTCTGCCAGTAAAGGTTTAAACAGAATACATTTCTTCATCTCTGAGACAGTGATAAGACCAAGGACTTGTGTACCAGTATGTATGAGAGGTCTTGCTCATTTTGTTTCTTTGTTAAAATTGCTGGAAAATATTGTTTGAAAATAAATGAAAAAGTATATTGAAAACCAATTGAGTCTGTGTTTTGCCAGCAGTATTCACCACTAGCTGCATAGTTACATTCTACCTTAAAGGCTTTTCTGATGGAAATGATTGAGTTAGTTTTAAACTTTATCTGTCAACTACTGACGTAATATGACACAGGTCTTTGATACGCTTGCTTATGGTAAAATATCATATATATGAGCTATGAAAATTATCGAAAAGTTACTGTCAGTTTAAGACTACACTTCAGTGAAAATATCTTGTTTAAGCCACTACATCAGTTTAAGACAGGTTTTGAGTGTCTTTTACAAGTTGTGTTGCTGAGTAGCCTTTGTTTTGTACTTCAGCTTAGCATATTTTATCAGCTTTTCTTATATTTTATTTCAGTGTGGGAAAAGGATTGGTTTTGGAAGGTTGGCAATGAAATGTAAAGGTATGTATACTGACTCATAGTTGTGATGTGACTGGTGAGTAACTGTCAGGCAACAATCTTGTTAATAGTACTGTACATGAAACCAAAACACTGTTAAACAGAGGGTCAGATTGCATTAAAACGTTCTGCCAGATAACCTCAAGCTGTACTTAGCTGTCTTCTTGAGTAGGCACCAGTGGAAAAAAGGAAACTCCTTTCAAACATATCTATGAAAGAAAGTAAAAATTTCTTACAAAAACTGAACACAAAAATGCAACAGTACTTAATGTACATTGTAACAATATGTTTGAAATATGCATCATTATGAGCTTGTTTCAATACTTCTGCCTTGTTTCAATAACAGATTAAATATCAAAATATATGAAGCGAGATATGATCTATACACTTAAATGATATATTAATGGTCTTATTGGTTTGTCCATATTTTATGTTACCAACGCTTGTAAGTTTGTTATAAATAGAGAATAATAGGTTAGTGTCTTAATATGAAAAAGTTTATCTGGCAAGGCGTAGGAATTTATGGGGTGAGCGAAAGGTGAAAGTGAACAGGCATAACTACAATACAGAATGAAAATTATTGTAAGTAAACATCCTTGTTTCATTACAGATTGTAGGTCTGTCTGTCACCCTGACTGTAAAGATAATCTTCCCCTGCCATGTATATCTGCCCCACCCACACCAGGCACAGGCAAGATCCATGGGGTAAGTGTATTACATTAATATAAAGTGTTAAATGTAAAGCATTTATCACACTATCTGTGTAAAATAACATGGATGGGTCTGTTGAATTTTTTTCTTGTATTATTACCATGATCTATGGACCATGTTGAAAGATAGGAATACATGAGAATTAGTTTATGCAGTTACATTATATAATAAAATTGAGAATAAAAAATACAATAATACTCAGCTAGCTAAAAATGTATTTTTTATTTAGTTTAAACATTTATTTTACATCGATTGGGAAGCAAGTTCTTGCAACTTATATTAATTCCTCTTGATGACTGCTTCCTGGGTTCAAACCAGTACTTTTGTTGAAAGTGAGGAATGTGGAATGTCAGCAGAGACTCAACCTTAGTAGGTTTCAAACCAGCCACTTCTGGATCGGGGGGTCCTGCGCTCCAACCCCTCGACCACTGCTCGTAGTATTTAAAATAATGTGTTCTCTGTATCAGCAGTGAACCTATATGTACATTTGATAGATATGTTTCAATCATCAGTGACACACCACTTGTATTGTTTAGTTGAAGTAAATGATCTCGGACCTTTTTATGTCCTTGGGGTAGTTCAGGGTGTTCGGTAGACTCTGAAACTCAAGGGTCAATGACCCATCAGATAAAACTTTCAAGGGTCAAACTGAGATTCTCAAGGGTCAAACTGAAATTTTCAAGGGTCAAAGTAATATTTACAAACCACTTTAAATTCAGGTTAAAACAATGTTTATAACACCCTTATTAATCTGTGGTTTTTTTTACAGTTTTTAGGGAAGTGGGTCAGTGCCCATTGTGTGGACCAATTGGAACTTATCATTATGACTGTCACTTGTATTCCTCACCAAAAAAAACAAAAAACAAGACAAAAAAAACAAAACAAAAAAAAAGCTTGTTATTGCATGTGAACAAGGCCCTAGTCTCTTTTTTCCCCTGATTTAGGTTTCAACTTATTACTGGCTAAAGTCAATACTGACTATTTTAGGCAGGTTAGAAATTATGGAGAGTTAAGACTTTGTATGTTTATATTTACTTAGATGCAAACTGGTACTTATAATCAAATTATGACAACTGATCTTAATAAATTAACTGTATGTTGTAAGTGTGCCTTGTAAAGAGTCTCAAAGACTCTGTTTTTTTTATAAATACTAAAATACAACGATGTCGCGGAAATATATGACAAACGGAATTTATCCGAGATTTTCACTCGCTGCTTCATGTTTTATGAACTTAGTATTTGCTGTAATTCACATAAAATGTAAAGTAAATATCGCGAAGCATAACTGAGTGCATAGGCAGTCAAAAGAATTGCTATCAACCATCAAATTTTCGCATATTATTTTCTCTTGCCGATGAGGATTTTTTGATGTTTCTTAGGGGAAAATATATACTCTGACAGGTGGGGAAAGGGGTCAAAAATCGCCACATATTTTTGAAAAAAGTATCACTGTTAATTGTATTAGATGTCTGACTTTGTTATCGATTTTTTTCTGTAACTTCTCGCTCTCAGATTATGACCATGTGCATGTCGACCGCTGATTGGCTGAAATCACTTCATTGTGGAAAATTCGCCCCGCCTACTTTACCTGTATGTGGAAAAAGTCTCTTTAGCAACAACATTTATTGACATTGATTGACAACAAGCAAGTGTTCATGCAGCCGTGGATGTTTCTCACAAGTCAAATATGACTCGCGGGCTGATTTTATGACGGGTCAAATGAGTGTATTTGAGAATTTTCGCGGGTCAAGACCTGAGACCTCGGGTCAAACGAACACCCTGGTAGTTTATTATTAATTTGTACTTAACTGGAGCAGGAAGTGTGTTTTTCATTTATATTGTATGTGAATAGTGGGATTTCAGTGTTCCTGTCAATGATACATGTATGTTTTCAGGGTATACTGTCAGATTATTGCAGAGATGAGTGTCCTATGATTCCAGGCATTGTGGTAGGTGTAACTGGACATTTTAGACAGTTGCTTGCTTCTGTGATGATAGTAGATTCTCATTTGAAATTATATGTAATACAGATGTAGTTAATGAGGTAAATGCTTGGACATAGCTTATCAAGTAAAAACAACTAAGGTTTTTGTTTGCCTTAAATTATTGAATAACGTCACTCAAATGTTTAAGAGACATAGTGATGTGTAGTTGTGAGTTTTATACACTCTTCTCAGATTATTCAGTCTGTTGTTATTTTTTGCATTGTTACATATGGAATTTTACTAATTTAGTTCTACTAAGTAGTTGAATGAGCAATTATTCAACATTTATAGGCTGTTCAAAAAAAGAAAAGTAGGTGCCTTGAAGAAAGTTTGAATTAACTCTTATGCCCAGCATCCACAAAATTAGACATAGGCAGACAGTGCAGACACAGATGAGACATGGCAATATGTGGCATCTGATCAGACACAGATCAGACATGGAAATATGTGGCATCTGATCAGACATGGCAATATGTGGCATCTGATCAGAGTCTACACTTTTTCCATAAAGGACTTTCTTCCCTAAATACGTGCAGAATGAAATTGAAAATTTATACTTTAAACCCTTTTAGTTGAAAATGGACTGGTCCAGCCAACAGGGATGGCACAATCCATTGGGCATAAATGGGTTAAAATAAGTAATACAATATAAGCTTAATATAAATCATATTTTTATTAATGTGCAGATACACTGTGTGAATGAAATTGAAGCTAGAGGACTCAATGAAGTTGGAATCTACAGAGTTCCTGGGTATAGTATATACTACAATACTTGTGTTTACAGAGCTGATTGGTTATATTTAAAAATAAGTTTGCTGAAGTAGACATTGATGCATAACTTTCAAAGTGATTTTGATTTTGTTTCACTTTAGTTTTGGTCTGATAAAATGTCAGTTTTTGCATGGTTTTTAAAGTGACTGTCTCGCAGAATTTAGCTGAACAATTTTTTTCTTTTAAATTTAATAGAAGTTAATATACTATGGAAAAAACATAATATTATGCTTCTGTACACCATGAAAACTGGAAAAAAAAGTTTTTACTTAACCAGGATTCGAACCCATGACCTTTCAGTCAGTAAAACATAGAGCGACGATCTACACCACTGAGCCACAGCATTTAGTTATAAAGTTTCATCAAAATTAATTGTTATAACTAAAGTATCTACCCAGTGAATAAAGGGGGTAAATTTTTTACCAATAAAAGTATGTAAAACTTTATATTTTGGTGTTTTTCTGTAACAAAGAATGAGTCATTCACTTAGTTTAGATATGTTCTTCACAATTACAGCAAGAATTTCAAGTATAAACATTTTCTTTTTCTCAGTCGTCGACCCATCTGTGAGTCAGTCGCTTTAAAATGCCCTAAATTGAACTTGGCCCTAAAAAAGCCCCTAAAAAATCATTGATAGCAATCAGGGACCGTTAATTTCTTTCAGCTGGTGCTTGACATAGAAATATGAGGAATAGATCCTTAAACAAAAGAATGCAGAAAGTCGCCATAGTCATTTCTTTCGACAGTTGTTTGTGTTATAAAATTTTTGTTGAGAACAATTGATTGTAGTTTCAATTGTTAGTTACTTTTTTGATGGCAGTGTTCTGAAATCTGTTGATATGAAGAAGATAGCAGCCTCTAATTAGTCTACATGATAAGCAAAGACAGGTATTATACAGGTGTATTATGGACCCTGAAAATATAAGACTGGCCTTAAAAGTCCTTGAATTTCTTGCTTCAGTTTCTTCATGTTTTAAGGTAACGGTGGGGGGGGGGGAATACTCACAATAAGTCTTGTAAAATACCTATAGTGAAACATATGTTCAGTGTTTAATTATCTGAGTGATTCTGACATTGGCAGCTGAAATATGGTAAATTTTCATTGTTTATTAATTTATCTTGATAGATCTGACAGACAAGTTAAGGAGCTGAAAGAAAAATTCTTCAAGGGGAAAGGAATGCCAAACCTGGTATGTGTCTCATTGTGAAACTTTGATTAATTGGAAAAAATAGTTTTCTTCATTGGTACTCTCCTGTGCAGTTACTTTTTAGAAATAGTGCAAGAACAGTCAGATGAATTAGGATGTTTTTAATAGTTGAAGTTTGAAGACTTTTTGTCAAGGAGAGTTTTAGAATTGCATGCATTCAAATACATGTATGAAAAATAAACAGTATGTTTTATATACATGTCAGTTTTGATGGAAACTGTATAAAGTATACAGTGAAACTCCGCCTTATGGGCACTCCACTACTAAGAGCACCCAGCTATTCAGGACATTCATGAAAAGAACATACAAGTATACCTAAATCATAAATAAATCCACAATTATGGCCACCCCACAATTAAGGGCAATTTGATCCAGAACCATAGCTGTCTTTAATAGAGAAGTTTCACTGTACAGTTTTCTTATAAAAAATGGTTTCCTTAAACTGCAGTGAGTTGTTTTCTTCAAATAAGCAGTATAGTCTGAACTTTGTCGAAAATTGTTAGCTTGTCTGACTACATATCTTGACATTGTGGTTTGATCCCTGAACCTGTCCTGATATAATTGTATTTGTTAAATGTGAGTTCACTTCACAGTTTCCTTAGAGTGTTCAGACAGATACCAAAAAGTCTGTGAACATTGATGGTTTGTGTGTTATATTTCCAGTCTAACATTGATGATATACATGTCATATGTGGCTGTCTGAAGGATTTCCTGCGCGGACTGAAAGAACCACTTGTAACATTCAGATTGTGGAAAGATTTTGTTAAGGCAGCAGGTGGGTCTTGTTATATTTGCACTGAATACAGATACCTCAACCATTTAAGAATGTAGCAGTTAATTTAATTCACCTGTTTTTATATCTTTCCAGTTAAAAGAATATTTTCAATTGATGTTAGCAAACTGGAACTATTATTTTTGTGCTTTGATAGTGTAACTGTATGTTTGAAGATTGATTGGGGAAAATATCGTTAATAATATGGAAAATATTAAGAAAAAGAAAGAATAAGGCCTTTTTATTTGCTTTAATTTGTAGAGAATCGTGACAAGGCAATGGCAGAGTCAGACATGTATCAGGCACTAAGTGAGTTACCACGTGCCAACAGGGACACTATAGCCTTCCTTATGCTTCACTTGCTCAGGTAAGAGATTTGAAATAAATTATCAGTGTTACACTGTTGCCTGTAATGTCAGTAAATACCCAGACTCTACTAGGATTTCACAGATTACCTGGGATATTCCGTGGTTGTAACATCTCACACACTAAAGGTTATCTGAAAAGCTTTAGAACGTGATAAATAGTTTAAATTGTAAGCATAGTCAGTAATATTAGATGTCTTAGTGTGGAGGCTTTGCAGTAGGCATGAGAAATGTAACTTTATGTGTATTTATGACATTTTCAGGGTGTCACAGACACCAGACTGTAAGATGCCTGCAAACAACCTGTCCAGAGTGTTTGGACCAACAATTGTCGGACATTCCTCCCCAGAACCTGAACCTATGCAGCTTATTAATGAGACCAAGTATCAGGCTATGGTAAGTACGCATCTTGAATGCCGTATGTAAAACAGATGATACTGTGTAAGCATCTTTTAGTCAAGAAGGTTATTTGTGCAAGTTACTAATTGCTTGAGGCTTTTGTAATGTTTGTAATTCCTATGAAACCCTCATTTGTGATATTTAGGAAATAAAAAGATGATGCAGAAATCCACTGCTTCTTTGCCTTTCCAATCTGACTTGCTTTTGGCTAATGTAAACTTTGACCGTTTTTGATACCTAGGTGATGGATCGTTTATTTGAGATCCCTGAAGATTACTGGATAAACTTTATTAGTGATGAGGCAGAGAACATGTACCCTGATGTGAACACCCCACAGACACCAGAGGTCACCCGTGGATGTAAGTTAAATTTATACGAAACTAGAAATGATGAGACAGCAATATGGTACATGTTTTAATGCTGCAGGTTTGTGCAAGTGGCCTGTGCAGTCTACAGATAAGGTCTATTTTCAGTAGTGCTTCGTTGAACTTTGTATTAGCAGAAGATATAAAAAAATAAATCAAGTTTGTGATTCGTGTTGCTGGGCATGTGTGCAAGTTAAGTGCATTTGTTTTAGTTAAAAAAAAAAAGATATTGATAGCCACTGAAATTAAGACTTTTTGTGAAGGCAGTAGAACTGTATTTCTTTAGTTTCAGTTGATGTCCTTAAAAGATTACTTTAATCTGTTTCTTGTATCTGTGTAATACTTTCTGTAACATCTAGATGGTGTTTGAATTAAAAGTAAGAGAGAAAGTTATACAGACTAAACTGACATACTCATGTATATATGTATTTCAGTGCTGGAAAGCAGGTTAGGACCAGTGCACACCCCAGGCTCAGGGTATGACAGAAGTAGAACTTGGGCAGCTAGATCCACCAGGTATGTTAACCCCCACCTTGCTCCATTCCCTGCCCACTCTTGCTGTAATTGTGGATGAAAAGATGTTCAACAGATAGCACAGTATTGCTTAACTTACTTGCAAGCCTTTCTTAAGTTAGATGTAGAGGCTTGTAGGAATTCCACAAGATGACCTTGCTAGTTGGGTCTTCTTATCTCATTGGTCAGTTTGTCCTGTAGAGATAAAGGTCAAATTTAACAGTCCAGTAAAATAACCAGTATATACGCAATAAATTCTTAGAATGTGATTCCCTTGATAGTGATAGAGAAAAAAGTTACATGATTATTTGAGAAAGAAATTTTTATTTTACTAGAATATGGTATTAAAGTTACCTGATTGAAATATTCTGAATGAAATATATATAAATTATATATGTCTCACTTGTTTTATCATTGTATTATGATGCATTACACAGTTATACTTACATCTATTCATACTGTCACATAGCTTCACATATATATCATATAGTAATACACAATCCTGCCGTAACAAACATTTTCATGTGTATTTATCTCCTGTCTTGGCTTAAATGTATCATAGCAGTCTTGCCTTGGAACAGCTGATAAATATTCTCCTTGAATGCTTGTTTTTGTATAGCATTTCATAGTTGCGTCTTTTAGAGCTTGTACTTAACTCTTCTGCTATGTATGTTACAAAGATGATATGGGGTACACAAATTCAAGACATTTTAATATTGGGTATGAAGTTTCAAGATGGTTTTATCTTTCTGCTGTATGTCTTCTGTGTTTTCCTACCTTTTCCTCTGACAGTTGAACCATGTACACAACTTAATGGATTTTAGATTGTTTTACTTGCTATCATTCCAGCATGAAAATCTGTTCTGCTCTCTGAGGAAATAGAATATAAATACTGATTTCTGAATTTTTTCCAGTGCAAAAATTACAGCTTTTTTGGTGAAAGCAAACCAGACCTTATCACTCGTTTTGATGTAAGACAGAGCACATTTAATGTCTGGCAAGATTTAACATTTGCCTAAAGGCACTCTAGTATTTCATTTATCTTTTTTCTCAGTCATCTCTGGTTGTAATGGCTGTATTGTTTTGGAGAATGTCACTGTCTCTCTACTTTTTCATGTCTGGTTTGTTTCTTGCAAGTTTGTTTTCCCTGCCTGTTCTCTGGGTTTTCATGTCATTATTATTATTTGATCTAGTAGTGTGTTTCTGCTGTTCTGTTCATGTAAATGTGTATTAGCATTTCATCATTATGCATGATGTTATAATCAGAGATAGTAGTAACCTTCATCTGCTTATAGCTCAGTATTTAGGCAAGGGTTAAGCAGCTTCAGTGTAACATGCAGGGGGCAGTTATGGGTAAGGTAACATCATAGAGCTATGTAGCTAAAATTGTTGTCATGGAATGGAGTGATGTATTCTGGTGTGTGGTACGTATTTAACAGAATAACCCCTACACCCTTGTATTGGGTGTGTTCTGATTAAAAATCTGTTGACATTTCTATATCAGAGAGGAAAAACGTAAACTCATGCCACCACTGAAAGAACTGAGACGTTCTATGAGTGAGAGCTCTGTCTAGAGGTAATCATTCTGTTAAACATTTGAGCAATGTATCCTAAAGAGCTTAATTATGGTAGATTATGCATTGACCTGAGGTAATAATTTCATCTGAAATACACTAGATGTCTAAGCTTTGGCTGTAAAGGGAATGATTTTCAGTAGCATGTTGGTATTGATAGGTTCTGTTGTTATGAAAGTATAAGTTTTGTTTTAAATCCTGCTCCAGGAGGTGAAAGAACAAAGTTAGCTGTGGAGAGATTTTAGGACCACATTAAACCAGTCATTCTAGCATTGTCAGCAGGTGAAAAACTAGCCTAATATAGACCTGCAGGTCTGCACTGTTATAAGAATATATGGTGCTTGCCTGTAACTTGGGAAAGGCTCTTTAAACTGTACCTATAATTCTTCTTTCCTCGCTGTATAAATCTGTGCTGGTTTTAGTGAAGACTGTCTACCCTTGTCAGCTTTGGTGGTCATGGGTGCCATACTTTGTCACTTAGAAGTTTTTATACTCTGTCTTGAAGTAAATTATACCAGGTTTTGTGGTGATATGGTTGTTCATGTCTTGATATCATCTTTGTTGGTGCGCTGATATCTCTCCAGTATAAGGAACCTGGTTTATTGGATAGTAGTCAGTGCAAACAGTTAACTCTGACTTGTACACCTAAAGGCTATCTTGGTCTACACGTTCTGCTCAAAGTTTCTACAAAACACTGTACATAATCATTGGTTTACACCAGTTTGTTTGATTTTCACCATTTTATTGTTAATGTTTTTTACTTCATTTTTTACGGCATTCAATGTTAATAGTAAATTATGTTACATTTGTGTCAGTTTATAGCCTGGGCTTGATTTTCTTGTTTACATAGATGTTTGGTTGACATACTGAATTTCTAATTTCTAGGTTTGGAGACAGAACAGGAAATGTTGTCAAGAAGCCAAGTCATTTCTTCGCATCACCGTTTGTAGACTAGGAAGTACACCACTGGCCACTCAAGGGAATATTCATTTTAGTTTGACTGGGTTCCTGATCATGTTTAAAACAGTTTTCCTACATTTCAGTGTAAATAGATGACTATCATGGCGCACTGTCCTGTGAGAAAAAAGAGTCATTTATAAAAAGACTTTAAAATTAAGAAAAAAAAAACAGTAGAAACATCTGTAGTTTTTATTAATGTGTAAATAGGAAAGAATTTAAGATTTCTTTTCCACGTTTTTTTACATTTGAATGAATTGGTTTACTATTTCTTCAGACCAGAAAATACAGGGAACAGCATTGAGCAAAAATGTATAATTTATTTGAAAGCCTTGTAATTTGGTTTAAAAGCTCAGCCAAATTCCTCAGACACCTCTGCAGATCCTGTCAAAGTTTCTAGTATTTTTTTTGTTTGTTAATTTACAATGTGTTAACATGAAGTCGTGAAAAAATCTACCAGCAAAGTAACAGGAAAGTATTTAAGAAAAAAGTCAAATTTGAAATCTTCAAAAAAAAATTACAGTATTTGTAGATGAGAATGTTATTGACCATTAGTTAGCCATGTAAGATTGGGTTTTTTTTGTTGTTGACAGAAAGAAGTACTGTTGGGATTTTTGTACAGCATCAATGACCATTATTAAGGAACTCTATTTAAGCTATTCAGCTAGTCGATGAGAGTTGAACTAATTATGCCCATTTTAAATACTTGTACAGACTGTAAAAAATGGCTATAACTCAAGGAATCTGTAGTCCTGTATATATGTACATGTACCGTAGCAAAAAGCAAAAACAATTAATAATAATTTGTTACTAAGTTAGGAAATATTTTTGTAATTGTTATGTGGAAGTATTTTGAAAATATATCAGGTTTTTTTAAGTGTTTCACCATAAGATAAAATGTAAATGCAAAAATTTGTTAATTTATATCAATGGAAGAGGTGGTTATTTATTTTTTGTCAGTTTTCAAAATTTTCTGTACACCTGGCATTTCATCTTCATCTACTAAAAAACTCAACATTTCTGGCCAATATTTTCCTTTGTAATAGTTATGTCAAAAAGCATGTATATGTTTTACTACAGTTGTGTGTGTATGTGTTTTTTCTTTTATCTTAAACAGTTTGTGAATATTCAGTAAAATGTTTCACATACATCTGTATATTTTCATTACATTTCTTATTTGAGTTCTCTTAATTAAAGACTGTTTGTAAATAGTCACAAAAACATTTCTTATACATGTAGATTGTCTTTATTTACAACTTAAAATGAGGTTACATACATATACAAAATGTAGTAGTTGTAAAAGCCCTTGTTAATGTTATAAGGAACTACTGCTTTAGTTTCTAGAAATAATGATTTTCTTCCCCATAGTATCAGATAGCTGAAATTGTACACCGAAACATTGTTTTATTGTTCAATGCTTAACAGATTTAGAATCAAGGATTGCATGGCACTTTATGATTTCTCTTAACTATTTTTTTTCTCAAAGATCATTAGTACATGTTAATGAGACATAAAGATCGAGACATACATATAACTAAAAAAAAGATTTTTTTCAGTAACATAGACAAAATTTGAGTGAAAGCTTACATTAAGATTTAAATTGCAAAATAAATTAGGGGAAAACCCACAAATATGCAGAATGTGTATATGAATGTATTTATCACAACTAGGTAAGAGAGGGTGGCAGGCTTTGATCCAGGTGTATTTCTGACAAATTTGTTTAGAATATAAATAATTTTCACATGTTAGTCTCTCTGTCAAGAACTAAGGTTACTAACTATACAAACTGATGACATTTTTTTTTCTCAGCTTGTAAGTTTCACTGCAGTGTCACCTAAAACTGAGTATATCTCAGTATGTGTGAAAAGGACTAACATACACCAGTCCTAACGATTTACAAAGGTCTCAGCTGGTCATAGATAATGATTTATAAGAATATGAGAATTTGCTAGAGAAACAGATAGGATACCAGTCTGTTTTAACTAGAGCTCATTTGCTTGAGAAACAGTGTGTATACCAGTCTATGTTAGTGAGTTCATTTGCTGGAGGAACAACCAGTCTGTTGTAGTCTTGTACATAACTTAACCACTGTATAGTGTAAATATCCATGCTGTAAATTTATGCATCAGACATGTAGATATTTGTACCTGGTATGTAGTATTTGATAAAGCAATAATTTATTATGCTTGGTTTACAGGAAATCATATCGCCATTACATATTTAGTTTTAATGTGTATTAGGAAAAAAAAAATTCTGTTATGGTAAGTCTTTATAATAACTGCTATTTAGAAAAATCCTTATGTCTTTATTTCAATGTTTTTTTAGGTTTACATCTTTTGATCTTGAATTGTTTCTTGTCCAGCAGAATGAGTAAGCTCCTGCTTTTACTGTGTAAAATGCTTATTATTGAAGTCACTATAAAAAGGAACATGTGGTAGATATATTTGCAGGTCTCCATTTCCTAATTTAGAAGTGTTTTTACACAAGATCAGAAAAGAAGTCAGGGCTGAGTTTAAAGCTATTGTAAATACACATTCATCAGAAAACTGATGTTGTATCACTTTTTAATCTTAAAAAAAACACTGCCCTTCATTTTAATGTACATGCATTGTTTCATGTGTTGTGTTTGTAATACAATGTACATTTTCAAGAAGAAACCAGGTACATTTTAGAAAAATATTTTAAAGGGAGGTAAGTTACTCTGGTTCAGATTAACTGTTTTGTATTGGAGTTGAAAGGCGCTTGTTAACAGCCACACAGATGGTATGCATAAACATTGTATTGAGCAAGATCACACACGACCATTTTTGTGAAATTCATAACCTTTTAGATTTTAGAATTTTATTTTCAAGATATCAAGATGAAATACATTTTCTGTTACACTGTTTTATCCTTTCTGTCATTCTTACTGTTTTTCATAATAAAATATTTTTAAGAGATAATTCTGTTTTGTGTTTCACACTCAATGAACCTGCAGTAATTGAACGGCAAGAGTGGACTGAAGTGAACCTGTTACTTTAGAGATGAAATCTGAACAACTTCCATTCATGAAAGGGCAAACTACATTTTGATTGTCATCTAAGTTCAATTTGTCTGCAGAAAAGTGTTAAAACTCTGATGGTCATGGATTTAAGCTATTAAAGTTATAGTCTGAATAAAAGTGCATATTGGAGGAAACATTAATGGTATTCCTAATCACCCAGAGTCCATAAAAGAAGTAAATTAGATCACAGAAATGAGTATCTTTCAGGCTGTAAAGGGCCTTTCACAATTTTATTAGAGTGCTGAAGCTCTTGCCTTGTCTAGTGACATGGGACCAGTAATAAATACACAGGTAAGGACTAGAACCCACCCTCGCAAGTCCGGTGCTCTCCCAACTTAACTACCCAGGCTGGTAGCAGTATGTAACCAGATCACAGATACTGGTTCTGTGACGTTAAGTATCTGCCAGTTTTTATACCCTATGCAAAACAAAGTTGTATACTGGAATGAGCTTGTCTCAGGCATATCTCGAAAACTATTGGAGGTATAAACTTGAAACTTCATAGATAAATTGATCTCATTGAAGACAAGACCAATGCCCAAGAACCGTAACTCTATTGCACAATTTGGGAGTTATTGCAGTTTGTAATTTTTCATACTTTCATTTTAGCCTGGGGCATAAAGTAACATGTTCCCATATATCAATACCCTACTGGCAAAGCGGCATGTGGGGGATATTGATGTCATGGACAGTGGCAGTTCTAGTTTATATCTGAAGAAAATCCTGGGAGATTGGAAAACAGGCACATTGACTCCAGTAATTTTAAATATTCCATTTTAATGAAGAAAATCCTGGGAGATTGGAAAACAGGCACATTGACTCCAGTAATTTTAAATATTCCATTTTAATGAAGAAAATCCTGGGAGATTGGAAAACAGGCACATTGACTCCAGTAATTTTAAATATTCCATTTTAATGCAGTTCTGAAGTTACAAATCATTAGAAAACAGGCGATTTACACCAGACAATGTGTAGTAGTTTGGCTAGTACCATGCTGACCAAAGATGTTTAATAATTAAATTTTGAAACTTACTTGGATGTGCTTTGAAGATGGAAGCTAAGGTTTTCAACGTATAAAAAAAATATTGCCTGTATGTAAGTGCCAAGACTAACTCAGCCATACATGACAGGTTTTTGTCATTCATCATAATGGAGACAAGATATGGTGAACAGATCTCGCGTTCAGAAGACATTGTTATAGAAGTACATGTACAAGCAGACTGACCTTTTGTCTGTCACGTTAATTATGTTATACCTTTAATAATACTGACATGAACTTTTTTGAAATGGTAGATTGGGTGCAAAGCCTAACAGTTTACCATTGTCTGTCAAATTCTGTACTGAAAAAATCAAACCATGAAAATATGTTAATAGTAATGTTCGCAAACTGACTTCACAGACATGTTTTTAACAGTCTTGGACTAAACATTTCTTTAATTGGCTGATTACAAATTTGACAGTGTATGTACAGAATAAATTTAGCAGTATACTTAACTGAACTAGACTTTGTTTTTGAAACAAAAACATACATCTCCTCTCTCGCTGAACATATATTATGTCCTTCCTATACATGAACTTGGACATTTATATTTAGAGCAAAGAACTTTATGTATATAAAGACCCAATTCTTCACCTGTGACCTTGGAGGTACAGACTGGTTGTTGCGCATGACAGATCGTCTCATGGTGGTTAACATTTCTGCCAAATAATTTCAAAATCCATAAATGAATGACAAAGGGGACACCAAAATAAAACGACCTCAATTTTTGTTTAACCTCTCGAGTGTGACCTTGACCTTGGAGGTATAGACCTGGTTCTTGTGCATGGCACATCGTCTCTGGGTGATTAATGTATCTGCCAAGTTATTTTTTAAAATTCATCAAGGAAAGACAAATCTATGGAGCGGACATGATTTGTGACATACATCCATACAAAGCACATCAAAATGTCTCCCCCTACCACTACGAGGGGGAAGACAATAATAATCCTGATCCAAAGTTTAACACATTATCATGGAATTCCTTTTATTATGTACATTTTGATATTTCCTGAAACACAACATTGAATCAATGTCACTTTGTTTGCCTTATGCAATCATGATGTTGCTTATTTCACAATTTACACACAAGGCAGATGAGCAGTTATTATATTGTGACTGACACGATCAACATATATAAAAAAAAACGATTCCATCAATTTTGGAATTTGCAATCTGGAGAGCCATATTAAACAAGATTTTCTCCAATGTCTCGTTGAAATTATAGGTATAAAATCACTTTAAATGCAATGGTTATACCATTGTCATAGAAAAGATGGGTGAGGGTAGGACAGCAAGTACCACTTCACAAGAGTCTTGTTGTTGTTGTTGTCAGTGGGGAAAAAAAAAAACTTATATTACCTGTACTTAAAACCCTTTTATTTCATCCACTCTCTTTTTCTGATGTAATCACAAAAATTGTTTCTGATCTAATCAGAATAACATTCTTGTATACAGTTATCACAGACATTTAGCACTAATAACCACTTCAAACCATGAACGAGATTTCTCAGTCATTCATCAATATTATTTACAATGCTTCCCTTATTTTCAATTATCACTTATGAACAAATTTACAAATTACTTACAAGACTTTTCCTTTTTTACTGTGTTTTGATGACTGACAGCCATGAATCATGTCTTTAAAGATTCATCAGAAGATACACTACATGTGTAGGTCATTTTGATAATGATATTGCAAGTCTTGCACTGTTTAATCAAATTGCTTAACACAATAATAACTGCTTTATATCAGCGTTTTCAAAAGCAGTCATGTCATAAATTTCAGGTTTACATGCTGTTTTTACTCTTTTGATTTCTAGCTTTAATCTTTTACAATATATATGATTCACTAGAAATGATAAAAACACAGTTAACTAAAATGGTGCTTCCACATCATTCATTTCAACATAGACTGACTTTACTTGTGTATAATAGTCTAAAGCCTCAGGTCCATTTTCTCGACCAATTCCGGATTTCTTATAACCACCAAATGGTACACCAACAGGATATACGTTATAGTTATTTACATATAATGATCCTGCCTGCATCTTGGCAATCACTCGATGAGCTCTACATAAATCCCTGAAATTAGACAGAATTGTTAAACACTGCTAAATTTCTGAATTGGATTTTTCAATCCATCAAAACATTTACTGTCTACAAAGGTATCAATTAAAACTTTCTGACAGAACATCAAACCATGGTGATGCTGTAGGACAGAAGATTAAAGCTTGAATGACATTTTTTTTGCTCTTTGAACAGACATTACATTTTATTTAAAAAAGAAAATACAAAAAAATGCAAACTGAAATTTATACCATTATAAAATTAAAAAGATATTTATCCAGGGCAATCAAATAAGTTCAAATCCTGACACGAATTCTTGATCTAAATCTCCATAAATCTATCATGGTTTTAGAGAAGAGAAAATTCATGAAAACAAACTAAGTTCTGACAAAATGAGTTGCATGGAAACAATTATATCAAACATGCGTAAACAAATAATTACCCTGAAATAAAGTTACAAAGAAATGTCAAAATCAAAATAAAAAAATAAATAAAATACATTATGCCAGCTATACTAACAAGTTCAAACTGAGTATGAACTGAAAGTTTAATCATACCTAGTGAACACTCCCCCCGCCAGACCAAACTCTGTATGGTTCGCTCTGTCTATTACCTCTGCCTCGCTGTCAAACTCAAGTACAGACATCACAGAACCAAACACTTCATCCTTCACTACAGTCATGTCATCATGACAATTAGATAACACACAAGGGGAAATAAACTGTCCACCTGAATACCTGGGCTCTGGAGTTACTTCCTCACCTCCACATAAAACAGTAGCCCCCTGAAAATTTAAGAAGAGGATGGTGTATCTCAATAAACAAATTTTCGGTAGCTTTGTCTGCACATCATGTGCTCTGGTAAAACTAACGACTTCTGTTTTCTTTGTTTTTTGTTGTTTTTTCCAGATCACCTTAACACGTTAATAACAGAGCTGTATAGCAGGCACACAACTCAACTATATAAAACTACTTGCCACTGGCGACTGGTCCATGTAAAGCTCATTCCATACATGTATAGAATCTTACCATTCAATTCATCTTAAATCAATCTAATGTAGCAAATTCATCTGTGGAAGTACTAGTATTTAAAAAAAATATGGGTAGAGCAACTGTATTTCTGGTTTTAGGAATAATTACAGTCTATAATTTAAGTTACTCATGTATGGATCCCCTTATTACAGACTTCTAAGATTAGAACTTTTCACTTCTCAACCTTAAATTCTACAGAGCTATAAAGTATTTTTAAGTTCCACTCAAATAACAAATTATGGGTTTGTTACCTCTTTCTTTGCGAGATCAATGTAAGAGAGAACTTTGTCAGCCTGTTGCCTGGATATCGTCGCGCCGACTGTTGTATCCTCTGCAAATGGATCACCAATCTTCATCTTGTTTGTGCGATCCACCAATTTCTCCAAAAACGGACCTAGTATCTTCTTCTGTACAAATACTCTGGTACCATTTGAACATACCTTTAAGAGAGAGAGTCACAGCACACAAATATCAAATGAAAGCAATTTTATTACCAAGACATTTTTATCTCAAATTCAAACATCAATCAGTACTGGTAGCAGAGATAAGACTTGCTCTGCAACTGCCCTTGAAATGGTCTCATCATAAAAATGATGATCAGTCTCTTAGAGGTGAATGATTTAAGTTGATGAAAGATTTTTACAACGTAGTCTTCTTCGATTGAAACTTTTCTTTAGGAGCCAGCAAACAATTTTGTAAAGTTATATGATTTTAACTGACATAACATACTGTCTCCATGGTCTAGCGGTTCAGTTGTCCACTTACAGAGTGGAAGGTCAAAGGTTTGAATCCCCTTGCAGCTTGTTCTGATAAGGCTGGTTTGTGAGCTGCTAGCTTGTAAAAGAATGGTTATCAAATGCCTGTCTGTCTGGTATACAGGAGAAGAAATTGGGAAGTAAATATGTACAAAAGTAGAGGTGTCTTGTAGACCTTGGGGCTTGCACCTTCAGTAGGGATGACACAAATAAACAAGCACTTTACCTCTACCTTTTTAAACTGTTTTATGGTTTAACACTTTGTAAGGTAATAGGTAAGCCGAGATTTCATACCTGACCCTGAGTGAGGAAGTTGGCTAACATAGCTCCAGTTACAGCATTGTCAAGGTGACTGTCTTCAAATATGATCAGAGGGGATTTCCCACCAAGTTCTAGTGTAACATGCTTTATACCCTGGAAAATGTATTTCATTATTTTTCATGTAGAGCAACCCTTAGGACTCAATAATTTTCAGGATACAGATTTTCAAAAATCACTGAACAAGTTAAAATTTTCACTTATCTTAAAATTCTGACATTTACTAGTATGTAAAAAGCAAAAAAAATCTTCCATGTCCTCTTTTTTTGGTCAGTTAGGCATAATTATGTTTTCATTAATCAACATTCTGTATTTGTTCAATTAAGCATCATAATGCATTTGTTCAAGTAAGCATCATACGGCATTTGTTCAAGTAAGCATCATACTGTATTTGTTCAATTACGCAAAATACTGTTTGTTCATTTAAGCATCATACTGTGTTAGTTCAATAAAGCATCATTCTGTATTTGTTCAATTTAGCATCATACTGTGTTTGTTCAATAAAGCATCATTCTGTATTTGTTCAATTAACATCATACTGTGTTTGTTCAATTAAACATCATACTGTGTATGCTCAATTAACATCATACTGTGTTTGTTCAATTAACATCATACTGTGTTTGTTCAATTAACATCATACTGTGTTTGTTCAATTAAGCATAATATTGTATTTGTTCAATTAACATCATACTGTATTTGTTCAATTAACATCATACTGTGTTTGTTTATTTAATCATAATATTGTATTTGTTCAATTGACATCATCCTGTATTTGTCCAATTAACATCATACTGTGTTTATTCAATTAAGCATAATACTGTATTTGTTCAGTTAAGCATTATACTGTTTTTGTTCAATTTAGCATCATTCTGTGTTTGTTCAATTAACCTAAAGCACCATTCTGTGTTTGTTCAAATAAGCACCATTCTGTGTTTGTTAAATAAAGCATCATACTGTATTTATTCAATTAAGCATCAAACCGTATTTGTTCAATTAAGCATCATACTGTATGTATTCTGTGTTTGTTAAATTAAGCATCATGCTCTAATTATTCAATTAAGCATCATACTGTATTTTTTTCAATTAAGCATTATACTGTATTTATTCAAGTAAGCATCACACTGTATTTGTTCAATTAAGCATCATTCTGTATTTGTCCAAATAAGCACCATTCTGTATTTGTCCAAATAAGCACCATTCTGTGTTTGTTCAAATAAGCACCATTCTGTGTTTGTTAAATTAAGCATCATGCTCTAATTATTCAAGTAAGCATCATACTGTATTTGTTCAATTAAGCATCATTCTGTATTTGTCCAAATAAGCACCATTCTGTATTTGTCCAAATAAGCACCATTCTGTGTTTGTTCAAATAAGCACCATTCTGTGTTTGTTAAATTAAGCATCATGCTCTAATTATTCAATTAAGCATCATACTGTATTTGTTCAATTAAGCATCATACTGTATTTGTTCAATTAAGCATCATTCTGTATTTGTCCAAATAAGCATCACACTGCCAGTTTTACCTTTGTGTTTAAAGAATTCTCCAAGCGACAAAGTAACAGGAATAATACTCCAAATCAATGAGTGATAGCACTGATTCATCATTTACATTTGTTTTTTTCTCAATAACAAAAATGTATACAATTCAAGTATGATTTTTGACTGTTTAAATCATGGTATTTGTTTAAACTGACCTTTGCACATGCTTCCATGACTTTTGACCCAACAGGTACACTTCCAGTGAAGGTCATTTTGTCTATAGAGGAATGATTACACAGGAGCTGACCAGTCTCTGTCTCTCCCTGGAAGGTAAAACAGTCATGAAATAAGGATATTTTCAGGCTTAAATACTGCCCACCGATAGAAATCTTTGTCAACCTGTTAAGTAAATGTTGAAACTACTCAATTTTATGTTACTAATCATTCTGTAGAACGTAAACTTTTGTATTTACCTGTACAACATTATAGCAACCATCGGGAAGTCCAGCCTCCTTGTAAATCTCTCCAAGCATTACAGCTGTAAGTGGTGTCATCTGAGAAGGCTTAAATACAAATGCATTTCCACATGCAAGGGCAGGTGCTGACTTCCAGGTTGCCATTTGGAAGGGGTAGTTCCATGCACCTATACCTCCAACTATTCCAAGGGGCTCACGAATTGTGTAGGCAAAATTTCCTCCTGATAACTGTAAAAACTCACCTAAAATAAGTGAACAATTGTTTGTTCAATTTAATTTAATCAAGGATATTCTACTTAAAAAAAAGAAACAAAATATAAGACTAAGATTTAAGAGAAACTTACATCAGAGTCTTATTCTTTCTAAAAGATATTCTGCTAGTCTTTATAAGAATCATTCCGACAGCCAGAACACCTTAATAATAGTAAATTTACCTTTTATTTGCTACAGTATGACAAATCAATTTTCCTGTGTATACATTCCTGGTTCCACAGCATGACTTTTAAATCTTATATTAATAGTTTTACCCACAAACATTACCATGTCCTGTTATATACTTGTTTCTGGTGAAAATATAACTGTACCACTTTGCTAAATCAAGCAAATGTGACGGTTCAGGGATCCATCAATTAGTGACAAGCTAAGGATTTGATATTTATGAATAAACATTCCTTTCTATAGCTGTATATCAAACGAACTTAAAATTCAACAAGAGCTCTGCGGAGCAGCGTCAACGCTCGTCTGTTTTACATGTAGACAATGGGGCCATAGTTATGGTTCTTGTGCACTACTCCTGAAGGCGGTCTATATACCTCTGATGTTTCATGTCAAGATTTTGATATTGTTCATACTGATACCTTTGATCATTCAACTTAATAAGCAAATTTGACAAAATTGTAAGTTAAAAAGGGACATTACTCAAAAAAATATAGCTTTCAGAACATTTCCCCTTGTGTTAAAACTGCCTCTTGTCATGATAAGCAAGCAGTACAAGCTTCATATTGATATCTTTGATAGTTTTGAAATCATTCAACTTAATAAGCAATTTTGACAAAAATTGTAAGTTAAAAAAGGGCATAACTCAAAAAATATAGCTTTCAGAATTACGCCTCTTCTGTTTCAAATGCCTCTTGTCATGATTAGCAAACATTCAAAGTTTCATATTGATACCTTTTAAATTGTTTGAGTAATGGGCTATATAAAAGTTTTTGCACGACGACGACAGCAATCATAACAGCTCAACCTTTTCTTCGAAACAGATGAGCTAAAAATGATAACTTGTGCATTTTACGTTGAATATTTTAATACTTTCAATCATTTTTTTACTTCTTCCATACTTGAAATATGTTACCTGATATTGTGGAGGCTAGACCACCATAATATTCTATAGTGTCTGAACAACCCTGTATATCAAATCTTGCCTCCCATATTGGTTTTCCAGTGTCCAGAGTTTCTGCCCTGGCCAACTCTTCTTGTTTGGACTAAAAATATATATCATGCACAGTTTGAAATACAGACTTTTCTATTAAATATTATACCTCCATCATGAATATATCTAATATATAGCTATTTGTTTCATTCAAGATGCAGAAAAGAGTAAGCTAAGAACTACAATACAATGAGAAGTTACATCAAATGAGTTATCCTTGTGAACTAGATTACTACAGTTACTTGGTAAGTTATGCTTACAGTGACATTAACAAATAAAAATATTTTTAACAACTTCATCAAATTTTGCTGAATAATGTTGATTTTATATCCATTTCTAACTAACAGAAACTATCTGTAGTCAGGCAAAACAAAAGGATTCTAAATCAGAAAGTTTTGTATCTATAGAAATAACAGAGACCCAACCCTGCACAGTTCTGCAGCTCTTTTTAGAACTTGTCCCCTTTCAAACCCAGACAAGGCTGCCCATGTTTTCTGGGCTCTCTTGGCAGCAGTGACAGCATTATCTATGTCAGCAGCCCCAGAACTCTGAACTGTCTTCAGAACCTCACCTGAAATACAGTGTAAATACATTTACCAATGCTCTTTGTAGAAATTAGTAGACTTTCTAAAATAAACTGTAAATTTAAATGTGCAGTATATGTACCAACCGGTCAAGTTTTAAAGACAATACATTTTTTATGAGTGTGCTGTGTTACTAACAATGAACAGTCATGCCAAGTTCACAATTACTTTCGGATATGCATGAAAGCAGTAAAATAAAAATTCTTCATTTTGTAATTGCCTTGCAAAACAAAAGTGAATGCTACAGTCACACCAGTTATATACATTACCTGTGGCAGGATACTGAAGAGAAAACTGCTGCTGTTTGTCAGTGTTAACTGGTTCCACTCGCTGTCCATCTATAAAATTGAGTGGGTGTGTAACCGCATAAGACTTAGCTACAGCAGAGTGACAGCATCGTTTTTGAAGGACAGTGAGATAAATTACTCTACCCTTGGTAAGACAGGCCATGCTTGAGTTGAAAATGCTGAAAAAAATGTATGATAAAAACTATCTTCAAAACATTCAAATATTACACTTATCTCCATTCTAGTAACATAGCTTGAATTTAAGGCAGGATGAAGATGTCTAATCAATCTTGCACGCTTTGGAAGATACTGATAATGTGCCAGTGTAATTTGTCCGATTGTAGACATATCCGGCAACATAAGCACTTTCCTTGAAGATCTATTACAGGGAATGTTTAAAATGTCATTAACAGATAAGATAAGTAATCATTAAAACCCGATAAAATGATTAAAATGAAGTGTGTCTTCTTATATCTCGTTGCTTAGAATTCAGTTGAAAGTATAAAAAATCAAACCTCTGCCGGATACACTCTAAATAAAGGGACGTAACTCATTTCATTCTCTGAAATTAAAGTCAAAATATTGCAATGGTTCCGGTAAGTACAATTCGCGGGAACTTATGAAACATTTTATAACGATGAATTGTTGTCAGCATCTATTTAGCGTCCTGAAGAAAAATATACGTCCTTTCACGAGATACTTAAGTTCTAGAAGGTGATAATTTTCCTCTTGACTTCAAGCATGGCTGTAACTTGTCTGTACATTATTTTAAATCACGTGATAGATGATAACACCATCCAGCATGTACTATTAGATTTATGGGTTGACTCTTGTTTTCGAGTTTACGTCTTGATTGTTATTGACCGTGTGGTACATTATTGTCATATTGACGCCGTCGTACCTAACCTGTACTAAGTAACTTAGTTGTATGAAAGATATTCATATTGCAGCAGATCTAGCTTTATGAATGGTGAGACTAGATCATGATAAAGTTCAAATTAATATAGAATTTGTCTTGTCAAAATGACTTAAGTGACGTCTGGAGCATATGCTGAGATCCTTTTGTTTTGGGTCAGAATCTTGATATAACTTGTATATATCTATCTTCCATTCCTGTCAAACCCCTCACAATGACGTAGACACAGCCTACTGTCTACCAGGGTCTTTCAAATAGCATTTGAAAGACCCTAGTAGACAGTAGGCAGGTCAAGCCACTAAGAAAGTTAAGAGAGTGAAAAAGACATACAGAAGAGATTATATACAGTTTAAACAGTAGAAAATATACAAGGCTGATAAAAGTAAAAGCGATCTTGCATACATGTGTATGTGTTATTGTGAAATATGGTCAATATGCCAAATGTCGGCAGAGTGACAATATCATGGTGTAGACTGTTCCAATGGAAGACGGTCCTTGGGAAGAAGGAGAATTTGTAGTAGTCTGTTGAGGCTGGGATTAACCTGTAGCTCAGCAGATGGGCATGCCTGGAGACTCTCCCTAATGGGGTGAGGTAACCTTCTATAGGGAGGGCGATAATATTTCATGGGTGATCTTAAACATCATGGAGAATGTACAGTCAATATGACAAAGTTCTTGTCGGTGCCAGTTAAGTGAATGTAACATCCGAGTAACATTGGATGTGCGTCCAAAGTCAGATTTGACCCAGCGCGCAGATCTTCTTTGGACAGATTCTAATTGATCTATTTGGGTTTGCGTGTGGGTTTGGTTTGCCTTTTTAGTAGACCTGTTTATTTGCTCATCCCATGAGAGGTCATTTGATATATCGACGCCTAGGTATTTGGCCAATGTTACTGCCTCTAGAATAGTTCCATTAAGAGAGAAAGTAGTTGGTATAGGATGTTTCCTCCTTGAGACATGAATTACTTGACATTTGGAGGGGTTGAACTCTATGTCCCAATCTAACTCCCACTTTTCTAAGGTATGCAAGTCTTTTTGAAGGGTTTCTGAATGTTGGCCTGATGTCTAAGTAAGGTTTACAGCAGTATCATCAGCTAACAGACAAATTTTTTATTAGACATCTTGTGGGAGATCATTTATATATGCTAAAAAGAGAAGGGGTCCGAGCACTGACCCCTGGGGGACTTCAGAGGTAATGGTTATGGCTTCAGAGATGGATACATGTAATACTACAGATTGGTGCCTATCATCTAGGAAGGTTTTGACCCATTTTAAAAGTGTCTGACCTCTTATGCCATAGTTGTGCATTTTTAACAAAAGTTTTTTCATGGCTCACCTTGTCTAAAGCTTTACCCAAAATCTAATAGGATAAGGATGTGGAGAAACAAATGTTACACAATATCTCAACTCAAGTACAGTTAGTTAATCTAAGTATTTATCTAGTTTATATAACAAGAAAACTCTTATAAAGTGATTACAGATTCAAGAAAATACAACATGTCATGTGATAGAACAAAACCTCAGCATGCAGTATGCCAGTTGGACTTCGAAGAAAAGATGTTATTTTTTTATGCATTTTGTCAGTTCAGTAATGTGATACTGAAAAAGTTCTTCTTTATCATGTTTTTCAGAGTGATGGCCAGTGACCATATTGACAGAACAGCTGACAGTTCCAGAAATGAGGTACTTCTAAATTGCACTCTGTAAAATAATTTAACCAAAGTGGTTAAGTGCTGGCCTTTTGGATCTTTTTTTTTTTTTTTTTTTTTCTTTACCTATATGAAATATCAGAGGCACAAAAAGTATTAAATATAAAATTATATCGCAGGCTATGATTGTTGAAACTCTAAAGAGAGAATCACAAAGACAATGTACGGTATTGGCCCAATCTACTGCCCAAGCCCCTATAAGCATCCTTCACATTTTTTACTGACAAATGAATAAGGGCCCATTTTTTGCATTTATTAGGAAATTTGTAAATAAGCATTTTTTTACTTTTTAATTTTGTTTCAGCCTATACAGACTTTACTTCTGTTTAGCAAATAAAGTTTGGTTTTGATTTTATAAACTTTTCTTGCATGTTGAGCTAGACAGTAAACTTTATATAAGTACCCCTTTAAGTGCCTCCTCGAATTTTCTAAGTGCCCTGGGCACTAGATCATGATGGGGCAAATACAACTAGAAATAGGTATTGTAAAACTGCTGGGTTAAAAAAAACAACAAGCAAAAAGACTAGAGTATAGTAGTACTAGTATCTAAAGTGCATATGGAGTGTTTGAAATTTTTCATACTATGATAGCAAACTGGATTTTTGAAAAATATAATTATATGCCTAGAATAAAGTAGACTATAGAGTCTTTATTACCTTTTAAGGAACATCTCGTTGATTGAAAATACTCTTAATATCAGAAAGTCACCATTTCTTAATTTCTCATGGAGGATTGTACTATAATGAACTAGATCTAGTGCTTGGTACACTGTACAGAAAGGATGTTTCTGTTAACATATTATATAGTTGACACTGTTGAAGGCAACGTAACTATGAGGAAACATTGAATTGTACTTGGAAAGGCAAAAAATCTTCCAAATTTCAGATTATATCCCTAGCTACAGTTGTTGGAATGAGAGATGAGTCCAAGACGGTGAAGTCACTCACACTCAAAGTTGAAGACGGCAGATTTACATTCAAGGCTGGACAGTGGTATGGTTATTCTTACACAACTCATTTGGACCACACTGCTTTAAGTATTTCATTATAAAAGTCTCTTTATTGCTAATGGGTTGATTGACAAATTGATTTATTTATGTTTCTTACACTGATTTCAAAATAGTGGAAAAGGTGACCTCTATACAAGATTGGTCTTAAAATTGAGACTAATTTCTGGTGTATAATCAACTGTTATTGATTGTCACTTAATATGAATCACAACACATCATCATATTCTACCACTTAGATTCTAATGTTGTGTAAACATATGCCATCAGAACAGATATGATACATTATTTGAAAAAAATATGTCTGAAAGTGATACTTCAAACCACAATGACATTTGAAGAGAAAGTATAGGTAAGCACATATTGCAGAAAATTTTACAAGAGATGCTTTGTTGTAGGGTGGACATGTTTATCCCAGGTGTAGAGACAGTTGGAGGATTCTCCATGTGTAGTTCTCCCCTCAGACTGCTGCAGAATAGCAATATGGATCTGGCAGTAAAATATAGCAAACATCCACCTGCACACTGGATTCATACTCAGGTACTAGTAAACTCTTATCCACCATTTACTTTATAACAATAAGCCAGCTACCAGCAGGGTTATAAGCTCAGCAAGATGTTCATTTGTCAAAATACTAAAGCTGTCTTGGTATTGATCAAAAGTAAACTTGTTGGTTGTTAAGATATAATAAGCTTTAAGTCAACAATACGCACATGTTACAAGAAAATATATTAAGCCTTGAATTGGTTTTTGAACTGAATACAATATACTGGAAATCTAATGCATGCAGAACAAAGGTAAACAAGAAACAATAATATGAGTTGGTTGTAAGTTATCATAACATATCACACTGTACTGACTACATCACTGTAACATACGGTCCATAAGAGACATGGGGAAAATAGAAAAGTAGCACAGGTGGAGTTAGAACATTTTGCAACACATTTCATATTAAAAGAAGCATTTCAAATTAAAAGAAGCACATAGTTATGTTTTTGACAAGCAGGAATAATTTAAAATTAAAATTGAGAATATTATTATTATAGCTATGTTTATTATATTAAATAAGCAGTAAAGAATGGAGTATAAATTTTTAAGACAAACTTGAGTAACTGTTGTTCTAATAGTAATAGTAAAAAACCAAGATGAGTCTGAATTATCAACACTGAAACTTTGTATGATTTAAGGAAAAACGAGCAATACATGAAATTTTTATTATCCAGTGTAAAGAAGGAGATCAGGTTAATATAAGAGTGGGTGGAGACTTTTACTTTGACCCAGCCCTTCATCAAGATAATGACTTGCTGCTCATAGCTGGGGGCGTGGGTATTAACCCTTTGTACAGCATAATCAATGAGGTAGCTGACTTGAAAAAGGGAGGTAACCCAAATGTGTTCACTGGAAATGTTTCACTTCTGTACAGTGCTAGAAATTTGGAGGAATTAATATTTAAGGTAAGTTTCTTTTTAAACCAGATTTTTAGGCTGTAATTACAAGATTTTCTGGTACAAAGAAGATTTTTACTGGATGGTTCTTTCAAACTATTTTGATTAATATTCTGTGATTGGTATTTAGTCTTGTAGCAGCACCTAGGATAACCTGACTTAAGACATACATTGTAAGAACATTTGATTTGTTTTGGAAGATAGATTTTCCTCACACATTTACAGTTATATTATAACCTAAAATCTCTGACTGTTTGGTCTGGCATTTGCTTTATGCTTTCTCGAAAGATTGCTGTCAAAATGGATGTTGCCATTAATTTACGTTACATTGATAAAACGACTGTAATGTTAGGGTCAGTGTTTGTTTAGAAATACATAAACGTGTAAGTATATTTATGTTGCTGCTTGTTTTCAGGAACAGTTGAGTGATATACACAGAAACTGTGAGAATATCATGTGTCAGTTCCATGTGACACAGGAAGGTGACATGTTCACCAAGTTTGAAAATGTCTTCCTACTAGGTCAGTTGTTTTTCTGATAAATTTTCAAGTTTTCCAGACCAAGTTTTAAATAGAAATCTTACATTTTTGATATCATTGCTCAAATTGCAAAATTGTTAAAACTCCAAACACTTTTCAGTCACCAAAATATTGTTGAAATATGAAGTGAGTAACAGAGTCTGAGTCTTACAATCACAAGGGGCTGTAATGATTTACATTGATTAACATGTACAAGTAAGAAATAATGATTTTACAGTTATTTAAGCGGTAAACATAAATTTTTCATATTATTGTTTTAGGATTTACGTACTTTTAACTTTCTTTTTGTATATGTTATTTTAATTGATCTTAATTTCAATCCCCTTTTGTTTCAGGGGGAAGAATCAATAAAGGTGTGTTAACTGCCTGCTTTGATTGGTTAAAAAAAGAGAAAACACAAGCTTATATATGTGGACCGTCACATATGATTGAAGATATGGAAAAACATCTAGTTGATCTTGGATTGAATGAGTCTTGTATACATTTTGAAAAATGGTGGTGATAGTTGACAACATAAAACTCAGGGACTAATTTAATATTATGTTACTGAATGATTTATACCATTGTCTTCCTCTGAAGATGGGAGGAATAAAGTATGTTGATGGTTAGACAATTTATTACTTGATTTTATTGGTGAGTCTGATGAATAGCACTAAAACTGACCATCGTTTATCGCTGTGTTTCCAGTTGTTTTATCTGTTACATAAGTGTAGTATTTATTAAACTGTACAAATTCACTTAGTCTTCCTGTTTTTATTACATTGTAGTGCAATACCAGTTGCATGTATTTAGATGCTTTAAAGAAATCTCAGCTTAAGACTGTAAAAAATTGAACCAGTCACAGAGAATATTAAACTTAGGTATCATCACACTTATATTTGAGTACATGTATTTGTAACAAGTGATCATCTATCACTGTAAAAAAAATCCGGACAGTTTTCAGTCTGGCGAATTTCAATACACTTATCAGTAAGACATTAGTTTGAAAAGTCTTACAAAATTATGTAACATAATTCTAGCAATGAACTAACAAGCATCCAGGTTGACACAAACGTCATTTTCCAAGTTAATATCGTACTAGGAGCTATTGGCTTGATACCCTCACTACCACAACAGAATGTTGCCTACAGGTAAAAGGTAATTGGAGTGGTATATCTACCTGATTTTATGTATCACCTGTACCAGTAGCTCAATAGACTGATCATCACACCCCAAACAACCCTGAAGGTAAAATGTTGCTATGGACACTATCGGACTCCAGGTACCCCGGTCCGTGTTTTTTGTCAAGGCGTTCCATAGTTCCGAGCCCCTCAAACCACCAGAAATACTAGACTGACGGTAAGGAACATTAAAACAAGATGAAAAAACACTTTGGTCTCACCTGGGACTTGAACCCTTGACCACTTGTATTTGCTCTATATAGTAATACATGGTAAATATTAGAAAATGTGCGTTCTTGCCACGCCCTGACCAGGTATTTGAGTAGCTAGAAGCAAGTAAGACCGACCTCTAGAAAGCCGGTTTGCCTGGTTAGCGAAGGAGACTGATTTCGGCCCAAGGCTGTCTACCAATGCCGAGCCTACGGCGTTTAAAGTCTGAGAAGAAACACTTAGCAAATACGTTTTTCATACGATTTTACTTTGAGACGTCACATAGTCAGCTCTTTGGGTCAGGCAGAACGCCTAAACATGAGGCAATCGGTTTGAAAACGAGCCAAGGCCCAAACATGCAGCCCAGATGTCGTCTCGGGCTCAGCCGGGTTATATACCTGTATCTGGACCAGTTCCACATACGCACAGGAGGCATGATGACGTACGTGCGCACCCTGTAGCTCAGCGATGCAACCCAACTAAGGTGAGTGCAATACACCGTCGTGTAGCTGGGATGTCTGGCTAGTGAATGGCGTTACGTACAGATCTTAGCTACTTACCACTGTGGAGCTAGCCTCGTCCATTACCCTGAAAACCGGTCTCACGACGCCAGCGACCCCGGTCCGTGTTTACGTCACGGCGTTCCCTTGTTGCGAGCCCGAGCCCCTCGATCCAACTGAAACATTTAGATTAAAAGTAAAGAACATAAAAACAAGAAGAAGAAAAATCTTTGGTCTCGCCCGGGACTCGAACCCAGGAGCACTGATTTATGCACCATTTCGTAAAACATGGTAAATAGAAGAAAATGAGCCATTTGGGAACATTTTAGCACGTTTACCCCAGCATTTTGAGCAGCTACAATACATCGTTTGAAAGCCAGTTTGACTGGCTAGAAAATAAGACTAGTTTCGGCCCAAGGCTCTGTACAATTCTGAGCCAACTGTGTTCAAAACTTGAGAAGAAACACCTTCGAGCAAATACGTATTTTCATAGGATTTTACTTAGAGACGTCACACAGTCAGCTCTCTGGGTCAAGCAGAACGCCTAGATACACGAGGCAATCAGTTCGAAACAGAGCCACGACCCAAACACACAGACCCAATGTCGTCTCGGGCTCTGCCGGACTACATACCTGTACCCTGTCCAGTTCTGTATACGCACAGAAGCCATGTTGACCTGGATGCGCACGATGCAGCTCAGCCATGCAACCCCGCTAAAGCGAGTTAAATACACCGTCGTGTACCTGGGATGTCTGGCTAGCGAATGGTGCTACTTACAGACCTTGGCTACTCACCACTGTGAAGCTAGCCGCGCCCATTCCCCTGAAAACCTGTCTCCAAACGCCAGCGACCCCATAGTTGCGAGCCCGAGCCTCTCAAACCACCTGAAAGAATAAGACAAAAAGGTAAGAAACATTAAACAAGAAGAAAACAATCCGTGGTCTTGCCCGGGACTCGAACCCGTGACCACTGCCTTATGCACTATTTAGTAATACATGGTGAATAGAAGAAAATGGGCGTTTAGGGCACATTTTGGCACGCCCTACCCCAGCATTTTGAGCAGCTAGAGGCCAGTGCGACACACCGTTGGAAAGCCAGTTTGCCTGGCTAGCGAACAAGACTAGTTTCAGCCCAGGGCTGCTGAGCCAACGGCGTTCGAAACTTGAGAAGAAACCTTCAAGCCAGACCAGAGGTAATCCTAATCAGTAATTGTATTCAGCTGTAATGATAACACTGTTTCAAAGTAATCAGATGTAATGATTACAGTGGCTAAATCTGTAATCATGATTAATTTCTGATAATATTCTGATTACATGTACATATATGCAGTTTTTATCTTAACAGAGACATACATAAAACTATTTTCTTTTGTTAAATCTATATTCCCAGTTTATCATTTTGTTTTTGTACATGGGCGTAATCCATTCCCCTGCCCAACGTTCGTTGTTACGTTAACCCTCAGAAATCTCTCTCACTCCTCATGCCTCCTCTCTCACTCCTCATGCCCCCTCTTTCACTCCTCATGCCTCCTCTTTCACTCCTAATGCCTCCTGATCCATTCCTGATGCCTAATGGATTAAGACACGTTTTAACATGTAGATGCCCGCCCGTGTCTATTGCACCGGTCTGCGACTGTTTCTTGGACCTTCATGGATCATAAGGTACATTAAAACGGTATGTCTCAGCCCATTTACAGCAGTCTGTGACACTTTCTGGGAGTCTCACAGACTTCAGAGGAATGCTGACGCTTGCAGAGTTAAGATAACTCCTGGCAGTCATGACAGACATCTTGTCACGTCCTCCCTCTGAAACAGTGGATGATAAGGTACATTGAAACGGTATGTCTCAGCTCATTTACAGCAGTCTACAACACTTTCAGGGAGCCTCGCAGACTTCCAAGGAATTTTTATGTCTCAACTCATTTTAAACAGTCTAAATGACAATTTCAGGGAGCCCAGCAGACTTTGAGGAATGCATTTTTGGCAGGAAAAATACTGAAAAAAGTGGATCATAAGAATTTTATGTCTCAACTCATTTTAAACAGTCTTTGACAATTTCAGAGAGCCCAGCAGACTTTCAGGAATTCTGGTGCTAACCGATCTTTTTCTTATGCCATATAAATGATCTCCCAGAGGTGCGCCTTTTCGCAGATGATCGCGCCTTTTCGCAGATGATCGCCTGCTATATAGAAGCCTCCGTAATGGCGATGGTCACTTAAAACTCACTTTTTACCAGCTTGATAATCACATATTAAAACAAGGGGACAGTAATCCTCATCTGGGAGTAACATTGTCACCGGACTTGAGTTGGCATAACCACATCACTAATGTCGTCAAGAAAGCAAATAGCTCACTTAGTTTTATCAAGAGAAACCTGAAGCACTGTTCCATCAAGTGTAGGAAAACAGCATACCTCTCATTAGTTAGATCAACCTTAGAATACAGTTCCATAGTCTGGGATCCATACTATCAGAAGGATATTGACCGCTTAGAAAAAATTCAGTGACAGGTGGCATGCTTCTTCATGGGTGATTATCGATCCAGAGAAGAAGGAAATGTGTCCCAAATGCTCCAAACCTTGGGCTCCAAAGCCAACATAGTCGAAGAGAAGCAAAAAGATTGACTTTTATGTATAAAGTAGTTGAAGGGCAGGTGCCAGCCTTACCTTGCCATGACACTATCTCCCCATTAAGACAAATGCGGTTAATATGGGCTAATAAAAAAATCATTGACTATCACTCCAATAACATAGTGGACAATCAAGTAACAAATAACTCTAAGCGCTTTAAGAACTTTCAATGTGGAAATGAGCAGTTTAGACAATTATTCTACCCAAGAGCAGTTATCAGTTGGAATAAACTTGACAACAGTGTTGTGCTTGCGCCGACAGTACACAGCTTCAGGAAAGCTGTCCATCAGTGTTTATAAATATGTTAACACATCTCTCTCCCGTTGCGTACATACTTTTCAGGGAGCCCAGCAGACTTTGAGGAATGCATTTTTGGCAGGAAAAATACTGTAAAAAGTGGATCATAAGAATTTTATGTCTCAACTCATTTTAAACAGTCTTTGACAATTTCAGAGATCCCAGCAGACTTTCAGGAATTCTGGTGCTAACCGATCTTTTTCTTATGCCATATAAATGATCTCCCAGAGGTGCACCTTTTTGCAGATGATCGCCTGCTATATAGAAGCCTCCGTAATGGCGATGGTCACTTAAAACTCACATTTTTACCAGCTTGATAATCACATATTAAAACAAGTGGACAGCAATCCTTATCTGGGAGTAACATTGTCACCTGACTTGAGTTGGCATAACCACATCACTAATGTCGTCAAGAAAGCAAATAGCTCACTTAGTTTTATCAAGAGAAACCTGAAGCACTGTTCCATCAAGTGTAGGAAAACAGCATACCTCTCATTAGTTAGATCAACCTTAGAATACAATTCCATAGTCTGGGATCCATACTATCAGAAGGATATTGACCGCTTAGAGAAAGTTCAGTGACAGGTGGCATGCTTCTTCATGGGTGATTTTCGATCCAGAGAAGAAGGAAATGTGTCCCAAATGCTCCAAACCTTGGGCTCCAAAGCCAACATAGTCGAAGAGAAGCAAAAAGATTGACTTTTATGTATAAAGTAGTTGAAGGGCAGGTGCCAGCCTTACCTTGCCATGACACTATATCCCCATTAAGACAAATGCGGTTAATATGGGCTAATAAAAAAATCATTGACTATCACTCCAATAACATAGTGGACAAACAAGTAACAAATAACTCTAAGCGCTTTAAGAACTTTCAATGTGGAAATGAGCAGTTTAGACAATTATTCTATCCAAGAGCAGTTATCAGTTGGAATAAACTTGACAACAGTGTTGTGCTTGCGCCGACAGTACGTACACAGCTTCAGGAAAGCTGTCCATCAGTGTTTATAAATATGTTAACACATCTCTCTCCCGTTGCGTACATACTTCAGTGAAGTCCTGTTACGTACAGATTCAGATTTTAATAAATCACTACTCTTATGATAGTAATTAAATTGTTATAGTTGTCCAATCGTAATAGAGTAAGTGTAATCTTACTGAGCATTTTCAGATTTAATTATTTTGAATGTGTTACTTTTCGAAATAATTGAACCCAGCATGCAGGTTTTATGAAAGTTCATGCGAGAAGAGAACTGAAACACTAATAATAATTAGTACAAATTTGACTATAAGTACTTTTTCTATGTTAGGGATGAAAGAGAGAATAAATGGTTAGAAAAAGTTTGATATAATTGTTAGATTGAGTTTTAACAGAACAAGAACAAGAACAAGAAGTTTATTAAGATTTGAGCAAAATAACTCCTCATCTACACAAGAATATACGATTACAATTTTATCAAGGTTCATAACAATCCTGAAATGGAAACAAATTAGAGCAATAATACACAAATATATAAGAAGGCATATGTGTATGATACCGATCAATGTATGGAATCTAAATTACTGACAGATTAAATATATAGAGTATAATGATAAAAATGCTAAGTTGCTAAACAATATATTCAACAGGTTCCGATATTTTGTCTATATAAATGCAATATCGAATTTTCAATGCAAGCAGACAATACTCAAGAATTTAAAATAATTTGTAAAATTCATTTATGATTACTGTAACAGGTTATTACGCATTTTCAACGCACAATCTATAAAACACGCTAATTTATTTAGCACGGTAACATCAGTCGTGTTAAGTAACTGCAGGAATTTATACATACTAGGTCTTTGATAATACAGTTCATCAATATAACGTTTTCTCATATTTTTGTAACGATCACATATAAGTATAAAATGAAATTCATCTTCTATGTCACCATTTTGACATATTTCACATCGTCTTTGATTTCTATCAATTCTGTTAAGTCCGTATCTACCGCTTTCTATTCTCAGTTTATGTGCACATATTCTGAACTTTGTAATGTGGTTTCTGTAAGTCTTATTTCTCATGTTGTTCAAATAAGCCTCATATTGGAACGTACATTTCAAATTCTTATATACAATTAAAACATTATTATCGTGCAAATCACTATTCCAGTCTTGTATAAAACAGTCAATTAGTCTCTGCTTAAATAACGGTACGAACCATTTAGGCTCAACGTTTAACGGGTTTTCCCAGACATTCGCATATCCATGACGACACAGTAAAGCTTTAATATTTGACACCCAGTTTACTTTTCCTTTAGACAAGTCTTCTAACAGTAATGAATATAGTTTTGATATAATACAATTATTAGAATGTATAACTTTAAACCAGTAGTTTATAATTTTTACATATCTATTTAAATATAATGGAAAGCGTCCTAATTCGCCATAGACGCCAGCATTACTAGCTGAGAGTTTGACATTAAGTATTCTTTTACAGAATTTCAAATGGATTCTTTCGATGTCTTTGTTTTTCGTATACCCCCACACTTCAGCTGAATAGCTTAATATAGATGTCACAAATGCATCAAATAAACTGCACATCATTTTGGGCGAGAACTCAAATTCCTTTGTGTTATATAGCAAAGTATTCATAGCCTTTAGGGCTTTACCAACTAACATTTGTGCATTGTAATTAAATTTACCATTTGAATCAAAAATCACACCCAGATAGTTGAAATTGTTGACAACTTCCAATTGTGTACCGTTGTAATTCCAACGTTCATTTGCACGCACATGACCCCTATTACGAAAAACCATTACTTTTGTTTTTTCTGTATTCACCTGAAGGCCCCAACGGTTGCAGTAAATATACAAATCATCTAAGCTTTGTTGCAGACTTTCTACGCTATCCGCCATTAAAATCATATCGTCGGCGTATAGAAACAATATTAATGTAATATCATCAAACGTCAGTCCACTTCCGGTTCTGGAACCAAGATATAATTCTAAGTCCTCAATAAACATTGACCATAGTAACGGCGAACATATCTCTCCTTGTTTTAAGCCAACCAGGATATCCATAAATTCTGAGTGTTTGTTACAATGTTTAACTCGACATTTAACATGCTCATAAATACCACGTATTATTCTAATAAACATTTTGCCATTAATTCCAAGTTTATAAACTTTGTACCAAAGTGCATTTCTATACACACTGTCAAAACATTTTTTCATGTCTATGAATGAGCAATATAAGCGTTTTGCATTATTTAACATATGTTGTATTAGACTATGTAAACAGAAAATTGCATCAGTGGTTGACATTCCTTTTTTAAAGCCAAATTGCGAATCTGATATTATGTTATATTTATCACTCCATACCGAGAGCCGTTTATTTAGTATAGACGTAAACATCTTTGAAACGACACTACACAAAGTTATCCCACGATAGTTTTGTACATTTGTGTCATCTCCCTTTTTGAATACTGGTATAATCAGCCCTTCCATCCACGCAGACGGGAAATGACCATGTGACAGAATAACATTAAATAAGTCTGTTATATGTGCGCTTAATATATCCGCCGATTCAATGAAATATTCGTTGATTATCTCATCACTACCACAAGCCTTATCACGTTTAAGAGATTTAATGGCCGCCTGCACTTCAGCCAATGTAATGGGCACATCCAGTTCTTCAAATATAGGATCATTGATTGGTAATTCCTCCTCACAAAATCTTTCACTATCTTGGTCTACCGTTGTGTTAATTTCGTCTGATAAATTTTTAAAGTATGTATAAAATTCATTCACCGAAATATTGCTACCTTTACTCTTGTTTTTCTTCGAAAAGAATTTCCAAAATTGTCGAGGTTTTTGTGTACGCAATTTTTCGATATCCACCATTTTTGTACGTTTATATTCTATTTTTCTATTTTTGATATACTGTTTATACTCTTTCTTCTTCTGCATAAAAATAATCCCTTTTTCATCACTCTTATCTCCGTTATATATATGTAATGCTTCTAAATAGTTTCGCTTTTTCTCCAAGCATGAGGCATCAAACCATTCTGATTCCTTTATAATAGTTTTTCTTTTAAAGGACAAATGATGCATACGTTGTGGACGTATTTCTTTATGAAACAATGGTTTTGCTGCTCTTTGTATTAAGTTCACAAAATTACTTACTAAGTTATCTATATCATGTTTACTGGAAATATTTGAACTATAGAGTATTCTGTTCATTTCTGGCAGTTCAGCAATGAGCTTACTACGGAATTCTTCTCTCTTTTCCGGTACCCACTTTACATAACTAAATGCTTCTTTTTCGCATTGTTCTGATACAATATCGTTAACTCTTACACCAAACTCTAATATTGCATGATCTGAAAACATGTTAAAGTCAGAGATGTCGAAATATAACAACGAATGAAAATCCGTCTGTCTGCATATTAAATAATCAATAACAGAGCTACCGTTCGGACCACAATAGGTGTACGACCCCTTATTTTCTAGTCTACCGTTACAAATACTTAATCCCGTGGATTTACACATGTCAAGCATTTGAATTCCGTAATTGTTACACTGTTTGTCCATTGATACCCTATCAAGGGCTAAATCTGGTACATAATCGTCTCCATCTAAAATTGAGTTCATTCGATCATAAGAAATATAGTCAGGTTTTATTCCTACCCTACTATTCATATCTCCAGCAACAAAAACTGTCCCCCGGCTTTGGTAGTAATTGATATCTTCCTCTAATATTGAGAACAAGTTAACATTCACAAAGTTATATGCTGGTGAATCTTGACCCCAAATGTACGAGCCACAGATATATATGTCATTATCCGTTTTAAAAAATATGCTATCAAGTTTTATCCAAATTATAGTATCATGGTGATTTTTTAATATTGATAAACCGTCTGCAATACTTTCTCGATATAAAATTACTATACCCCCGCTTGATCTTCGCGCATTTCTGTGCTGAAATTTTCTGTACACATTATGTACTTTATAACCATCAATTTCTAAGTCACTGTCTGCTGATGTCCATGATTCAAGTAAAAATACAATATCATATTTAGAAATAAGTTTACAAAATTCACTATCATTTCGTTTATCCGTTGACAAACCATTGCAGTTCCATACCGCTACGGACACAACACCCTCTTGAACATCCTACGCGATATCCCCATACTTGCCGCCTGTATACACTTCACCATCGACTATCAGTTTATTATATTTTATGTACGCGTCTTTCTTATCTGCTCGTGCCTTTTTCATGATAGGAATGAGTTTTTTTCTCTGATTTACTATCTCCTGTGGGAATTGGTCATGCATGAACAAACCTGTCGCTTTGAAGTCGACGTTTTCTTTAAACGATTTTACGTACTTGTTTGTTTTGACATCTTTGAATGAGACCAATATATTTTGGGGCTTATTGCCTCTACGTGCACCAATTCGCCTCGCACTCTCTATACCTATTATTTTGACTTGAGTTTCTGGTATTTTTAAATCGTCTTTAAGATACGCTCTCACCTTTTCGACTGTCTGTTCACCTGTCTCATGTGTTGCTCCCGTTTCATTTATTGTACCAGCATCTTCTTTTATTCCACCTATTATGAGATTGCATGCCATGGATTTTGCCTGTAAGTCTGCAACTGATTCCTTTAGCGACTTATTTTCCGCTTGTAACATAGACACACTCTCACGCGTCTTTTCAATATCAAACTCATGTATGTCAACTATTTCATGTACGGTTTCCAGTTTGTCCGCAGTTTTTGTGACGCGCTTATCTAGGTCATCCCATAACTTGTTTAGTTTAATATCCAACTCTGATACTTTCTTTTCAACAACCTCTAGCTTGTCAAGTCTCTTACTCATAGCGTCGAATTTATCATTTATGAATTTCATAAGATCCACGTTTGTTACCTGTTGTGATTGCTGGTTTCGCTGAGATACTGAAGGGGACATCTGGTTATTTACGTGTTGCACATTCCCGGGAGTGACGTTATTCATAAGGTTTAAAGAGTTCCCTGGCGTCTGACATTGACCCATATTTGGTATCTGCATGTATTGCTGCGGGGTCGAGAAATTTAATCCACCATTCATTTGCATTTGCATTTGATCCATAGTACCTCTATTCGACTGTACCGTTGTCCCGTTATTATAAAATACGGGGCTGTGATCGGTATTCAGTAATGAAAGATACGATTCGCCTGCTATTATATTATCATTTGCCTGTAAGGCAGAGTTAATAAAACTATTGTCACCTGGTGAATATCCCGCTGGTCTCGCCTCTTTTATGGCCCTTGTTGACAAAGGAGTTTCTCCCTTACTGCTATTTTTTCTTTTTCTGTCCTTCTTTTTTCCCATCACACATGCACAACTGATAGATATTTAGTTTATCTCCAGTTTAGTACGAAAATTCCTTTAGTTGAAGTATGTTAATCACTTTAAAATCCAATATATTTGCCTGCTGATTTTCACACGTCGTCGTTGTTATTTTGACCTTGACCTTTAACAGAGACTTAGGTAATATACGTCTCTGGTTTTAATTATAACACTGTTTAATCAACACCTCATGTGTTAAGTGTTTGTATACTGCCAATCATGGGGAGTCGTTTGACAATCCCGGCAGCACACTTCATATAGGTGTGATCTGTAAAAAGGTGTTAATAATGTTTTAATCACATTTAATCACAACAGTTCTTTCAGTATATTCTTGGAGCCGCGTATCGAACAGGCGGACCTCGCATTACAAACCCTATCGGGGTTAGTCTGAATTACTTGGAGTTCTCTTAGGAATAAAAGGGAGAGCACCTGCGCGAGAGTTTGAATCAGTCCGGCCGACACGGTACTGTTACAAGAAATGTTCACACCTTGCTGAATACTCTTGACATAGGAGGTTGCCGGTAAATACAACCGTCGAATTAATTTTATTTTCTATTTCTGTTAAGTTGTTGTCTGAAGCATGTATGCTTATTTGCAAAAAATAAATGACACTCAGCTCTGATGGGCATACTTACAGTGACCCAGTGTCAAAGGCGAACATACTAAACAAACAGTTTGAATCAGTTTTCTCAAAGCCTTCACCACTCAGTCTCAAACAAATAACTAAAAGCTCAATGTCATCACTTGGTCACCCGCCCATGGCTCCAATATCCATCTCAGTTCAAGGAGTTGATAAGTTGTTGATAGGACTAAACCCCCACAAAGCCCAAGGTCCAGATGAGATTTCACCTAGGTTACTCAAAGAGTTACACACAGAGATAGCACCAATCCTTAAAATCATATTCCAAAGATCACTAGACACAGGTATTGTTCCTAAGGATTGGAAACATGCCATCATCACACCAGCATACAAAAAAGGGTCAAAATCAAAACCTAGCAATTACAGACCAATATCACTCACATGTATAGCATCAAAACTAATGGAACACATCATTGTTTCAAACATGATGGATTACTTTGACAAACACAACATACTTTGCCCACAGCAACATGGATTCAGGTCAAAACATAGCTGTGAGACACAGCTCATTGGCTTCACACAAGAAATAGCTGACAACCTTGATCAAGGTCAACTAACTGATGTCATAGTCATGGATTTCAGTAAAGCTTTTGACAAAGTAGACCACCACAAACTCATACACAAGCTGAAACACATGGGAGTTCATCCACACATCAGTTCATGGATACAAAACTTTCTCAAAAACAGATCACAACAAGTATTAGTGGAAAACAAGGTCTCTGACAGGCTCCCTGTGCTTTCTGGTGTCCCGCAGGGATCGGTCTTAGGTCCATGTCTCTTTCTCGCATACATCAATGACCTACCAGGAAGTGTCAGGAGCCGGGTGCGTCTATTTTCCGACGACACCATAGTTTATTTAACCATTAAATCACAAGCATCTGCACAAACCTTACAAAATGATTTGCACAACCTTGAAATATGGGAAAAAGAATGGTCAATGGAATTCAACCCTGACAAGTGTGAAGTTCTCAGAATACACAGGAAAAAGAAACCGGTCATCTTTCCTTACACTCTACATAACACTAAACTGAAAACCACAGAAAATGCAAAATACTTAGGAGTTACAATAAGTAGCAACCTAAACTGGTCATCCCACATAAACAATATCACAAACAAAGCAAAAAACAGCTTAAGGTTCATCAGACGAAACGTCAAAACACAAAACAAACAACTCAAAGAAGCAGCATACAAAACATATGTAAGACCACAGGTTGAATACTGCTCAACCATATGGCATCCATGGCAAAAATATCTCACACACAGAATAGAAATGGTCCAGAGGTCAGCTGCAAGGTACGTTCATAATGATTACCACTATACAAGCAGTGTAACAAACATGATCAAAGAACTAAAATGGTCAACTTTAGAACAAAGGCGAAACCATGCCAGCCTGGTCATGCTACACAAAATAAAAAACAATCAGGTCAATGTTGATCACAATCACCTTACAAACACAAGAAACAGCAAATTCCTCATTCCACAATCAAAAACACAACATCACATGAACTCATTCTTCGCAAGGACTATACGACTCTGGAACGAATTACCGACCGAGATTAAGGCTACCCCAACTGTGCCAGCTTTTATCAGTGGACTAAACAAGTTTTATAGATTTTAAAGTACTTAAAATAAATGTTTAAGTAAGATCTTCAGTTAAATCTTGTTTTCTTTGTTATTAAGTTTTATAATTTTAAATGTTCCTGACATGCGCCTGCCTAGTATAGTCAGTATTGACTTTTGGCAGTATTAAGTTGAAGTTGAAGTTTTGCCAACTAGTTCCCGTCTGATAAGGTGACGAGAAAATTAGAAAATATCTTAATTGTTCATTTTAAAATTATATAGACAAGCAACCCGTATCATCATGGAATTACGGAGGTTTCGTCACACTACCTGTTCGTCACACTTATTTTCTATAGTTTCTGGACAGTGATACTACTGCAAAACTGACGCGAGTTTCACGTATTCCAAAAGCTGTAAAAAGTGACGTTAGGATGTTTATTTCAGTAGCTTAAACTGTCACTTTACTGATCATCCAATCACGAGGCAGTTAATAAAACTGCGTCTTGCAATCTACCGGGAGCCAGAAAATGTGTCTGGATGGCGCCAAAGTTGCTGTGTCGTCTTTGTCACTGCATTGCTACCAGAAAATTCACTCGGTATTATTTTTCCAAACCGCTTTTCCATTTCTTACACAGAATGACACTTATCACAGGTAAAAGGCGTATTTTGAAAGAAACAGATTGGGAGGCGCTTTAATTGATATTTGACAGGTGTACCAACGAGCCTCGTTCTTTACCCAACATTGTAAACTCTAATCAGTTTTGCAAACGGTAGTATAACAGAATATTTCACAACTATTGTATATTGAATGCAGTCATTAAATATTGATTATTAATCAGGCTTAGGGTAATCG
The DNA here is from genome assembly GCA_012932295.1 of Cyclina sinensis. NCBI lineage: Eukaryota > Metazoa > Mollusca > Bivalvia > Venerida > Veneridae > Cyclina > Cyclina sinensis. Next base: position 41,563,689 of record JAAONU010000004.1, read on the forward strand.
AATACGATAATTGTAATGACCTGTAATTGATTACTAAAGTGCAAGTATTCAAATGTATTTGATTACTGTCGTACATCTGATTACAAGTAATGTAATTCAATCAATTACATAGACAAAATTTTGTATTTCATCATGAATACTTTTGGTTACGTTCTGATTGCACATGGACATTGGAAAGATGATAAATCCATTTATTGCATTTTAACTGCTGGGGCAAAAGATAAAAATATGCTGCTTTTGCTAGGAATAAGTAATATGCTAATTATATTTTCAACCTCATCTCCTTAAGAAAAATATTCTTTTACAACATATATTGATCACAGTGTGCTCTTTAATAGGATCAGTGATCTATTGTGTCACCTTTCTTAACACATATTGCAGGTAACTTTGCTACAATTGTGAATTTGTACTTCAATAGGTGTGAAAGCCATAATCTTAATAATAATGAAATAATAGTGAGAAAATAAAAATATCAGTTAATACTGCACTACACCAGTTGTTTAACTGTTAACCTAAAAAGAAATCAGAATCTCTTTTATAAGACCAGAACGATGTCGTCTTTCTGATGAAAACTTTCAAAAATTGATGACGATTAAATGCAATGGAGATGTCTAAATATATATGATTCGAACAGAATGACACTGTGAATCTTCCTTTATAAAATTAGTGACTTAGTGTGTTAGACAAAAACTTGACTGCTTTACTGAGCCAATATTTTTCCTACAAATAATATTTGTTTCATGTATGTTAAATAAAGTTTCCATTCTGATTTATCTAATGTTTTCTCCTAGAAAATTTGTCTTGCAGTTTGAAATAATATTGAAAGTAATCAAATGTAATCTGATTACTTGACCACAAGTAACTGTAATGTAATCAATTATCAAAACATTAAAGTAATCCAATGTAATTGTAATCAGGAAATTTCAAAGTAACTGTAATGTAATCAGTTACTAACACAAGTAATCAGCCCCAAGCCTGTTATTAATGCAGTCAGCTAACATTAAATGCACAGGTGTGATTGAATTATGATGAAACAAACAATCAGCGGCATATTTGATGTAATGTTAATTAATGTGACCTATCTTCACGTTAATTAAAGGTTTGATTTTATTGATGTAGCAGTTTGTTGTGAAAGCAATGAATGTCAGTCCTGGGAAAATTGATAAAATCTGGGGAAACAGAGCAAAAATGACTAAAATTTGTGCAATTATTGCAAACTAAAATTATCCATTTTAACAATATTTTCTAAAAACTAGACCAATCGATTGGGACAAAACCTCAGCCTGTTTTGTACAGTAAAAAAGTGTGACAAACCGGTATTATGATGAAACCTCTGGCACCCTCATCATGATCAAGCATGTCTGTCAAGTGGGAGGTTTTATTTTTACTGACACAACATTATTTCAGACATGCTTCAAGTACAGATGCTAAGGATCTATTGATAACAGAAAAAGAACTGTTATCATTGTCATATATATCGAAAATAAAACTTTCCAATATTAAGGTCAAGGTATAATTAGACTGGGTCTCATTTTCCACTACAGCAGTATGGTACACTTAGCATTATTGGTAAACTAGTCAAAATATTGTTTACACTCATCAGTGTCACTCAGGTGTTTGTATTATTTTTTTATTTTTATTTTTTTATTCATTTATTATTATTTTTTATTTTATGAAAAAAGTTGGTAGCGTAGAATTTAAGCTGCGATTGGGAGGGGAATTTTGATTGCCCATAATCGGAAGTCTACCACCAGGATCAGGAGAGTTTTTTTCTATGATAACAGGTAACTGACAGTTTAAAATAGCGCACTGTTTTCATTGGCTATTGCATTCTCAGTGTGTGTGTGCACACCCCCTCAGGTAAGGCTGATGTAAACTAGAGACTAATGTAGGTTTAAAAGCATATTTTTGCTTTTTTTTTTTTTTGCTTTGTGAAACAGATTAGAACAGAATATAGTATTTCAATATATTTGCATGTGTGCAAGTGTAAAATGACGTGAAGTTAGCTGGGATATGGGGATTTCACAAAATCCATTCTCCACCACTGTTTTACTGGTTTCAGGTTGAGACGTAAAGGCAGCATCCTGCCTGAAGTCACAATATCGAGACTTTCAGGAGCTATAATTTAAAGCTGGCTGTTACTGATAGGGAGCAGAAGGTCTATAGTACCAGATGACGTCTGTTTCAGACACCCATCCAAGTACTAATTATGGATGATGTTGCTTAACTAGTAAACATTCCCAGACACTCTAAATATGTCACTAAAGAGTTAGTCCAACAGAAAAGCTGTTTTAAGTGCTTTATCTATCTGGTATCCACTACACTCCTCCCCTCTTTAACCTTCAGGAGCTGGACATCCACTGTACACCTTCCCACAGAACCCGTTTCTGCTCCAAACTTGCAAACGGACTTAATCTTTGCACTTTCAGTGCACACTGGCACTAACCAATGTAATGAGGCAGCGAAGATTCATGGCATTACTGCTGCCATGATTATAGTAACCTGACTGATGACGTTGGTTTCGGACACCCATCCAAGTACTCATCATGGATAATGTTGCTTAATTAGCAAACATTCCAGACACTCTAACCCTATGGCCATAGCTCAGCAGCTATCCGGTGACCTCTACATTTCTGTAATAAGAACTAAGGCACTGCCTCAAGATGAGTAGTCACTATAAGTAAGCCATCATGTTACATTTTTTACCTCCACATTATTTTTATGCCCCAGGCATCTAGTGGTTGAACCATACATCCATTTTCGGAAAGTTGAATATTTCCCAAATTCTACTAACAGCTGTAGCTTGAAAGTTTATAAACTTACTTACCAGCACACAGGTTATGACCTGGCAAGTTGTATAACTGTAGCTACTTCTTTTGTTAGGTAATCTCCCCTTTCTGTACTCAAAGAAATGGTTTTGGTAAAGTGAATATTTCTCAATTTCTTAAAATAGCAGAGGCATGAAAGGTTATATAACTTCCCAGTGCACTCACGATAATGACGTTGACAAGTAGCATAGATGTAGCTACTCTTTTTTTGTTAGGTAATATCCCTTTGTACTTGGAGTATATTTGAAACTTATTCAGCAAGTTGGATATTTCTCAGTTTCTACAAATAGCAGATACACATACTTACCAATGCAAAGGTCATGATCCTTATAGGTTACAAAGGTGTGGCAACCTTTTTATGTGCCTGGCATCTAGTGGTTGAACCATTTGTCTGTATGTCTGTCCAGTTAACCTATTTAGTTAATCATTATAGCAAGTTTATTAAAGTTTTATAGTTTGATTTTGACTCACTATATAAATGTATGTTACAGTCTCATTTCTACTGAGAATTTGATTATAGTGGTTTCTTTAGGTATAGTACAGTTATTGATGTGATCGGGGGAAAACAGCTTATGATCTAGACCGTTTAGCCTTGCTTTATACTTTAGAGTCTTGTGAAATGTTACTTCTGCTTCATGCTGGAATTTTTGAGATGGATGGTTGTTGAGATTTGTTAGTACAAAATTACTTAAAATACTAGCTTGCACTAGAATATTGTATCTTTACTTAATAGATTGTGAACTGGCAATTTGTTCTTACATTTTGTAGGTTTGGAAATGACTAGCAACAGTATTTTGAGAAATTTTCCTGTGCCACCTGGACCAGGGCAAGTGACTGTGCTTGAACAGATTGGCCAGCTGAATCATGTACCACACGACCAGGCTAAGTTAAAGGTTAAATAAATTTCAGTATTTCTTGATATCGCTTCCATTAGTTATAGACCAAGATAGTAAGTCAGTTTAGTTAGATACTTAGCATCTTATAGAAATATAAAATCTTCAAACTACTGTTTGCTGAAATGAATATATACAGAAACATTGGACTTTTAAATGATAATTCAGAACAAATCATAAAAGAATATGTATTTCTGTATTCAGTTTCAGGGCTATCCTGATGTTTCAGTGAACAAGGACAGTACACGCAGTCTAACACAACGTGAAAATGCCAAATCAGCCTTTCTGCCGCATGATGAGACTGTGTCCAAGAGAATTTACCATGCCTGGCAAGATATGGGTGTGTCTGGAGCCCTGGAGGAGATTACCAATTCCACAGAGCAAGGTCAGGTGCTTTATCAAGATTTAGTGAATCAAAAACACACTTATTACAGATGTCTTGACATAAAATGAAAGAAAGAACCAGTGAAATTACAAAAAATTATCAACCTTGATAATATAAATTGTTTATTGAATATGCTCCTAAATGCTTATCACAGGATATTTTTTTTTTCATTAAAATTATATTTGTTAAAAATTAAATGTCATCATACAACAACTTTTTGAACACATTTGGGATCAGTAGAGTAGTGAATAATCATTTGAAAATATATTCTATCTAAATGTTTTCAAGTGTATTGAAATCTTTAAAACTGTAATCTGTTTCAGTCCCAAATTGGATATGTGGAATTTCTCAGAAGTTACTGGTTCTGTCTCGCTGGACAAGCTCTCTCCATGGCTCATTTTTTCCACATCTAGCAGTAACTTTCTCGAGCTATTATTTGAATGATTTTTAAAGTACACCATTTTTGTTTTTAAGTAACAGCTTAGCTGAGCATTTTAATTTTAAAATATCTTTTATTTCAAAATGGATTTGTATTACACTGATGGCTACAGATACCTTAGTCCATCAAGAAAGTTTGAAATGATGAAAAGTAGTAGAATGTCTTTAAAGTTATTTCTACACAAAACAATTTGTGTTTTGGTACGAAACATACAAGTTTGCACAAGAGCAGAAAGAAAGAAATTACGTGTGACAGTTCTTTCATTACAGCTTTCTAATGAAGACATTGTGTCCAGATTTTCAAGTGTTGTCCACTGGTGAGAACATTATTGGCTTTAGTATATCAGGCAAAATTAAGAGTGAACCTTTTTCATTAGCTGATAATCCTAAGAGGAGTTGTCTGTTGAAAGCCAGGAACCATGCAAATTAAGATTCACATAAACCTAGGTTGGATTTTATCATTGATCTAGCATTTCTCACTGCAAGTCTGATTTGAAAGTATGCACTTTCTGGCATGTTTGTTTTACTGATTTTACTTTGTATAGATTAATCCTTTACTCCATAGATACGTGTTTTAACCCATATGCGACCAGTGCAAATCCAGATCAGCCTGCACATCCATGCAGTCTGATCAGGATCTCCACTGTTCGCTTTTATATCCATAAAAGAATTTCTGATTGCACGCATGTGCAGGCTGATCTGGATCTGCACTGGCCGCATATGAGATTTAACACTTAAACAAGTGGTAAAGGATTAAACAAAATGAATATCTTCTATTGTCCATGTGTTTTGCAATGCGAGTAATTAAATAATTATTTACTCAGAATATCTAATCTCATTTAATTTTTTTTATGTTCTTTTTCTTGTTAAGGTGCATTACCATTGTAATGTCTGTCTGCTGTCTTTGTCGTATTAGGTATTTCTGTTTCTTCTTGCAGGGCGACAACTCCAATTAAAGCATTTTCTTGGCATCCACATACATTGAAGTTTTCCTATTCACTGCAAGATGACACAGTGAGGATTCATTCAAACTTCACAGATATGGTTTCCAGCTTAAAACATACAGAGCTGGTTCCCATCTTGAAACATAAACAACAAAAGAATGTGGCCTGTCTTGCCTGGCAGTAAGTATCAGGATGATACAGGAGCCATCCCTTGAATGATTGGTTAAAGTCACTGACTTTATCTCTGACTGATTGATGGTCATGGGTTCGAGTCTTGCTACTGACTGTTACCATTTATTTAAGGAAACTGTTTTATTTTCCTCTTAGAATGAACTTCTAGCACTGGTACTTTGAAGGATCAGTGGTTAGGTAAACTGCCTACCTGATATGACTTAGACCCTAAGAAGGGATTGAATTTAAATAAAATGAAACTGAAGCTTGAAAATTCAGCAGAAAACTGAAGTATTTAAAGCAACAGTTTGAAATAAAACAGTTTATTAAAACTTTGATCAGCTGATAAAAGCTTTAAAAACAGATATTCCATAAGATTTTGAGCATTTCATTTCCTTCTGTTATAATTGTGGTTGATATGGGGGACATCAGTGGATTATCTACCCTGAATACTCTCTAATGTTAGATTGGTCCTTCCATTTGGATTCCTCTGCTTTCATCGCTGTTTTCTTATATGGTATGGTGATAATTACACCTTATTATTTGCAACAACAGTAGTCAGATTAAACATTTAGTTTAACAATATGTTTTGTTAGCACATAAAGTTTTTTTTTTTTATATTCCTAACTTTTTATTTAATATGTAAGTGACAATTTTCACAATTAAAAGTCAACACTGTCACAAAGAGAAACAAGGATAAAGTCAGAGGATTCAACTGAAAGGACCAAAGTGCAATTTGGATTACCTCTGATGTTATCTGAGTAAGGGAGATAATTTGTTATCAGCAATGTCTCTCATTGAACTTACCATTTCTCAATGTCAGGGTGTACTTGTACTTGTCCTATAAGGCATACCCTAGAATTAACCACTGATATACTGTTTAATTTATTAGCTCCTTCGCTACATTAATTAGAAATCATTAAATATATTTAGAAGAAAATCAGTTTAAACAGTTTTCTTAAATAAAGACAGGTGTTCATGTATAATAAATCACTGTCCACCCAAAAAATGTATGACAACTGTCTATGAAAATATATTTAGCTGTATTTCTGTGGTGTCAGTCAGAGAAGAAATTAGAAGGGTTTACAGTCTTTGCACCTTTTATGCTTATAGTTGGTGTCAATTGTTGTTGGCATGCAGAGGTTGATAGATTGAAATAGTGAATCAGTTCATCATCCATGTAGATGTTACTGGTGGTGGTATACATGAAGTCTTCTGTAAGAATTATATAACATTTAGTTATCTTTTTATCACTTCCAATTTGTCTTGTATTTCAGACCAAATTCGTCATCTGTGTTAGCAGTGGGATGTCAGTCATGTGTCCTTATTTGGCATGTGGAACCAACTTCATTGGCTACCAGGTAACAAAAGTAAAAGAACTCAAATGACATGTACTTGATAAATAACCAGACAGTCAAACAAATAGGCAACCACTTTCAAATTTGCCAGATTTATTGTTTAAGCTGTACCTTGGGAAAAGAGAAATACTTCATACTGTTATAGTCATAAGTCAACGGTTGTAATTTCCAAACAAATGACTGTATGCTTCATAAACTTGCCAGGCATAATTGATTAGTTGATGTGGACACCCACCCTAACTGTCACACAGTAGAAACCTCTGTTTGATAACAACATAGCGACTCACTGTCTGTGACTGAATTACAAAATTTCTAACTGCTTGGCTAATTTTCAGCTAAACATAATTCTTCCATTGTATTTTAAGTTCTTACTTGAAAATTTCTCATTCACACTTAGACAGACTTGAAGGCTGTTACCAAAATGGCAGTGTTATTCCTAACTTTGCCAGCTCAGGGAACCAGAAATGTGTGTTCATCATAGTTGGTAATTCTCTTCACACTGATTGTAATTATTTTATTGTTTTTATCGTTCACTTTAGACAACACAATAAGAGAAACTGTTACTAGAAACAATGATCTCTGTTTCAGACCATCATCCAGTGCTGTTCAGGTATTACAGGAGAGTGGTCACTGTCCAGTCACAAGTTTGTCCTGGAGTCCAGATGGACGGGTCCTGATGTCAGCATCTCCAGTGGATACAGCTATGATGGCTTGGGATGTTGCCTTAGAGACATGCACGCCACTTCGTAGATTTGGTGGTGGAGGCGTGTCCCTTGTGAACTGGTCACCTGATGGCAGTAAACTTTTCTCTGCTACTCCATCAAATCTCTTCAGGTATTCTTCTGCCCTTTATTTTGTTATAATTCCTTCTCATTGCTGAAGAGTTTAAGTATTGTGGAAATCATGAACAGTAAGAAAAGGCCTCGTGTTTCAGGAAGGTAAAAACAACAGTTCACTGTACAAGCAGGATATTGATACTAACAATTGACTCACAAAGTCACAAATATACACCAGATACTTGTTTGAAATTTCCTAAATGGTTTAAAGTTATAAAAATAGGGAGGATCAAAATATGGATTGTATTTACAGAACTGATAGAAATAATTGTTTTTAATTTATCTTTTGTATCTTACTGTCAGCTTAGTGCCATATGTGTAAACATCAGTAGAGAGAAAAAAGTGGTGCTCTTTCCTTGACAAGATATGTATGTGAAAAAAACACATGTAAAATAGACAGCAGTAGCATCCTTGAGATAAAAGTTTTCAGTCATATGTGTGACTGTTCTGTTTATCTGTCATTTGAATACTCTCATGCATAGCTGAATACTGTTTTTGAAGAAACTGTATATATTAAATCTTTAATTGATGGAAAAGAGCACTTTTTGCACCTTTTGCAACAAATATTCTGTACATTTAAGCTGGTCTTTTCTGTCCTGCTTTATAGGGTATGGGAATCAAGAACTTGGAGTTGTGAGAAATGGTCGACCTCTACAGGGCCTTGCAAGGTAGGTGTCCCAAATTTAATAGAAAATTTAGTGGGTGGGGATGACTTGTTTTCTGAAGACTGGTAAAGCAATAAAGGTTTATCTGTGTAACTTAACTACTCACAATTTGTAATGAGGCATTGATGACACTTAAAAGCAGGTCCGTAGAAGTTTCTTAAAGGAGTTTGTTGTAAGTGAAATGAAAACTTTTAACATAACCAGTTTTACTAATGCTAAGGTCATTCCATATTGTATTAATATTTCAGGGTAGTTTTTGGTGTAAGAATGGTGATGAAAAAACTTTCAGTAGTTGTTATATTTTCAGACTGCATGTTGGAGTCCCAAGGGAAATATATTACTATTTGCAACGGAAAATCAACCTGTGATATACTCTCTTTCATTCTCTGAAGTGTCTGATGAATCAAAACCTGTGATTGGCGGATCTCAGACTGCAATAGCTTGTGTTGACCTATCAGAAACGGAGTTGCAAACTGAAAAATCTTCATCAGTGAAGTAAGATAACATATTAAAATTCATTTATTCATTATTCATAAATGTAGTTTTTGGAATGACAGGATTATGTTAGATTGGTTTGATTGTTTAGCTCATCTGAGCAAAACAAAATTTTCCAAATTGTCTCTAAGTAGGTAGCATTCATTTAAGTGTGAAATTTTACTTTTTGGATTAGATTTCTGTGACACTGCATTGCAAGGGTTGCAGAGAAGTGCTGTCTGCATCTTTATTTTATGGCTCTTTATTATATCGCAGTCATCTCTTGCTTTGTAATGTACATTGTAGGGTATTTTGGCTCAGGTGAGTGAAGTAAGCCTTTCTTACCCTATTGGCTATTGTTCCTACTGTCCACAAAATGCAGAATTGAGATTGTAGCTAATGCTGTGAATCTTGATAGCATGGACAATAAATAGAACTAGAAAACAGCCTTCAGAAACCAAACAATTGTGATAGGTGCTGGTTTTATGTACTGTTTCTTTGCAGGGTTGGTGGTCTTATACAACAAATGGTTTGGGACTCACAAGGAGAGCGTTTAGCTGTAGTATTTCAAGGTACTTTTTACATTACATAAGTAGAATATTTTTTAAAGTCATAGTGCTACTTGCATTGTACATGTATGTTCTTGTCAGTGACAGATGTACCATAGTGATCTTCTAAAAGGTGAAGGTTATTTGTTTGAACCTTGTTGCCTGAATGTGTATGTGAGAATGTATTCACTTACTTAACCCTGATAATACTCTAGTTAGGGAGTTTCCAGGAAGCAACAGTTAATGAGTTAGGTGACTGTGTGTATAAATATATACTGATGGCAAGCATTCTTAGACTGGTTATAGAGCAAACCAGATATGTCCTGTATTAAAAGATTGTTTATATTTTGAATTGTTTGTCATGAAAGAACTGAAATTTTCAGTCTAGTCAGTTTTGTCATCTGCTTTTGGTGCTTTAAGCATTAATTACCTCAGACATGAGAAATCAGACTTCATTTTATAGTTTCAGTACATGTATTACAGGTAACTGTGACTATGTGGCAGTGTTCAGAACAAGACTTCAGCCAACATTAGAAATAACTCCTTGGTATGTATTTACAGTATTTGTAAAAGCAGTTTTCATTTGTTTTGCCTTGTTGATTTTAATATTATTTTATTCCAGAAGATAGTCATTGGGTAATGGTGGGGCTCAGGTTACTTGGTCAGGTTTTGTTTGTAGTCTCAGTTTGTTTTGATTTGTATATTCTAAGAATGTGAATACTGATCAAATGACTTTTTCAGACCTGTCTATCTGTTACCTGGCAAAATCCACTTGCCTTGACGTTGATTTGAACTTGGGTGCCTTCAGTTACTAAATGGACGATCTACCATGTCAACATAAATCCTAGCTGATAGGCAAGGGAGTATAAGTGCCATATGATACCTCTACTACATTTCTTTCTTCTGTTAATTTTTTAAGCCCCCACAAAGCGGGGTGCATATAACGTTGCACTTGTCCGTCCGTCCGTCCGTACGTCTGTCCGTACGTCCCGAAATCTTGTGAACGCAACTCCTCTTAAACCGGATGGCAGATTTTGCTTAAACTTCCAGGGATGAACAACCTTAATGTGTAGATGGTAGTAAAGGAAGGAATTTTCGCTGCGACCAAATTTAACAGAATTATGGCCCTTTGTTGATTTTTTCACTAGAAATTTTGTGAACGCAACTCCTCTTAAACCGGATGGCAGATTTTGCTTAAACTTCCAGGGATGAACAACCTTAATGTGTAGATGGTAGTAAAGGAAGGAATTTTTGCTGCGACCAAATCTAACAGAATTATGGCCCTTTGTTGATTTTTTCACTATATACCATATTGAAATTTTGTGAACGCAACTCCTCTTAAACCGGATGGCAGATTTTGCTTAAACTTCCAGGGATGAACAGCTTTTATGTGTAGATGGTAGTAAAGGAAGGAATTTTTGCTGTGACCATATTTAACAGAATTATGGCCCTTTGTTGATTTTTTCACTATATACCATATAAATAATTGAACATACAGATTTTACATTTGTAATTTGATTTAACATGTACATAAGGTTACCTGTAGATCATTTTAGATATATGTTCAGAAAAAATCTTACATACAGGATATACATGCTCTTGTTTATGAGCACTTATGCATAGTGGGGGCATCCGTGTCCTATGGACACAGTTCTAGTTTTCTCTGTGATGTAAAAGTGTGGTTTTGGTAAATGTATTTCAGTGGTTTTGTCAAAGGTATTGATGGTGAGACAGCAGAGTTGATACAGTTCCAACCAAACTACAAGAAAGGAGCCTTGCTTACTGTGGTAAGTAAATTTATGATAAATGTATAACCAACAGTAAGTATGCATTATAGAAAAAATACTGTATCCTGTCATGCAGATGGAAATTCTGTATTATGTTATAGGCCTTTTGCAGTGTACCTTGAATGTGTGGTGTGTTGTCTGCCAGTACTGATGTCTGTGTACCATAAAATATAGCTCTGATATTTGTACATTTTCTTTCAGGTTTGGTCCAGTGGAAGGATAGGATATATACCTATGTATTTTGTGTCATCATCATCATCATCAACATCACTCTCAACATTGGAGGAGGAGCTGAAATTCCAGCAGCATCAACACAGTTTTACCAGTGGACTTACTATCTAAACTTCGGCCAGAAATGCCATAGCCAAGCCAAGACCATACTTTAAATGCCATAGCCAAGCTGAGACCATACTTTAAATGTCATAGCCAAGCCAAGATCAAACCTTACATGCCATAGCCAAGCTGAGACCTTACTTTAAATGTCATAGCCAAGCCAAGATCATACTTTATATGCCATAGCCAAGCCGAGACCATACTTTACTGTGCAGTTCAAAATGTTGTCACTTGAACATTTGACATTTCATTGCTTTGATATGTTTGTTTAAAAAAATAATCTGTGGAACCTTGTAAAAAGTTGCCATGTTGTTACAATGGTGGATAAAAAAACTTTCTTCTTGTAAAGTTAATGTTAGTAGACAGATGGAATGGAGGTGTTGAGAAAAGGACATCAGTTAAATGATGTTCTCTATTATTGTTACAATAAAATACACAAGAAAATTTAGGTGAAGAAAAACCCTGGCTTGTACAACTATACTGAACAATAAATATTTGTTAACATTAAAGAGAAATGTCTCTTTTTCTGTTGTGTGCATTAGGATTTAGTTTGCTGAACTGGCTAGAATACGGGTAGCTATAACAATTTAAAATTTCTCATTTTCAGCTTTTTAACACATAAAAAATAGTCACAGTGGTGAATTGAGATGTCCCGTGGTTATGGTCATTGTGCTTTTGTGTGCTGCCAACAGTTTGCTTCAGAGCACATACATACCACCATACAGTAGTTTATGAAACTGCAGGATATTCCTGGAATTTAAGATAATTGAACAGTCACCTGAGCACCACTGACCTTATTGTCAAATGAGGTCAAATATTTTCTGTCCTATAGATTTAAGATTATTTAGTCCGATGACCTAGTTTTTGACCCCTTGTAACTTAGTTTCAGTCCAGGAACAGAGATCACCAAGGTAATCTGAGTGTTCAAAAGCTTTCTCTCTAGTTTCTGACCCAGTTTAAACTTTTCCTAGAGATCATCAAAGCAAACACATACTGACCAGATTTCATGAAGAATAGGCCAACAGCATGACGGCTTGATTTTTCACGTGATTTTCAAGAAATCCTAACTGTTGTCTTTGTTTTTGATCCTCTGTGGCCCGATTTCAAAAGATGTACTCCCGATCAGAGCTGGTAACTTAACATATTTGTCATCAAATGACCGAGTTTCAAACCTATCGGAGAGATTGGCATGAATAATATGAGCAAGTTTCAAGGTTTTCCTTTTTGTGCTGGTGACCTAGTTTTTGAACCTGCGTGATCGTATATCGAAGTCGTCCGAAAAATCATAACGTTAAATATTTTGAGCAAGTTAAGTCAAGGCTGGATCGAAATGTGGCCTAGTGTTATAAAAAGGTAAGTGTTGACGGGAATAGGCCAATCAAAAATGCTCAGGTGAGTTAAAAATGGGAGCAGATCTGTTGTAAAATTTTTAAACTTTACAAATACAGCCTTAAATTAAATCTGAAAATTGCTCAAGTCTGAAAATTCAGATAGTAATTTCTGATCTATAAATTTTATTTTACCCACACCAATTTTCTCATTTGTCAATATTTAATCAACTTTTCTACTATACTTATAATGAACAGCCTCAGACAATATACAGGGATGAAGAAAACTGTTCCGTAATGCTTTTAGTCTCTCGGTAGTTATATATAGCTAATGTATCCTCCTGTTACGCCAATGTGACTTTCGATTAAAAAAAGCATGAAGTTTGATTTTTGAAGATTGGAGTGCTTGATAGGCAAAACGCATTTACTTTACTTGATATTATAACAAAGGGGATATGTTATGGCCGATAGAATTTAGCAAAATACATGTAGTTCCAAAGGCAATGGTTTTTTAAACGCTGTTATATATTTCTGACACAATATCTCGACTTAGATAAGTTCACATTATGTCAGTCATCTTGAAAAAAAAACATACTCATAATCTTTGTCTCACTTTATTACGATAATGTTATTGCGATAGATCCACGAAACCACACTATTTGTATTATCTACTTTTTACCATGGTGAAGCTTGTAGCATTCACACTGGTGGTAGTTACTGTTGCTAGGTGTCATATGTTCGGCAGTGTGCGCATGTGAGCAGTCCACTGTCTGGTAAGTCACTTCAACGTTGTCCCAGTTGAGACCGCTCGTGATCTGATGGACACCATTTTCAAGGTCAAAGTGAGCACCATATCCGTGTTTATTTGTTGGATGACTGGCAGTCTGAGAGCACCACTCCAGATTTGGAGCCTCGTTTGGACAAAGGTCAACTATCATAAACACGTGTGACTGACCTTCTCTTGTTGACACTCCGCCAGGTGCAGCGCCACCTGTAAGATATTTGTTAGAAAATCATTTTAGAGAACAACAATTTTCTACTCCTTGCTTATCAACTAATATTTATTGTGACGTAGTTGAGTGTTTCCTTTGTGATCTTGGGTTCCTAATCCAGCTCAGAGCATGTTGATTTTTCGCATGTTGATATTTGGCACCCTAGGAAAATCACGCGTGTACATGTGATGACACCTTTTGAAAGTCTTGCAAATATTCATTACTCCAAGACTTTGAGGATGTATGTAATGAAGGTAGAATACGGTACTTCTACTCCGTTGCCTGTCAGCTGTAGTTTTTTATGGCGACGCGGTAGAGTGTTTGGTTCGTGAGTTCAAATTCAGCTCAGGGTAAGTGGATTGTCTAGGTTACAAAAAGAACTCTGTAATTTTAATACTGAAGTTATAATCATAAAAGATGAAATGGCCTAGACTTTTTCAACCTGGTCATTTTTATCAGAGATTTTCTGTGGTTAAATCTGATAACTTATCACGTAAAAACAAGACGAGAGTGACCTGTCAAAGCCTTCCTTGTTTCAAGGTCTTTCTCGTATGATAACGTTTTGTTCACAGTTCTTTCACTAGGTTTACCAAACAGGGATTTGTATTATTACGTGTCAAAAAATACTACAGTTATATAAGTATCCAGGCTCTAAGACGTTAAAGTATCGCGAGTTGTGAGTTCTGAAAGATACCTATCTCTAGAAATGTACATGTTCTTTGTCGTACGCTGGGAGGAGAAATTAACAATTTGTTAATACTAGCATTCATATTACGTAGTTCTTATCGCTTATTGTCTAAAAGAAATTCAGGTTACCTGTTGTTGTCAGATTAACACAAGTGCCGCAAGTTTGTCCACACCATTGCTTGTGTCCTGCATCAAAGTACAGTTGGTTTACTGCGGCCGTATATTTTGATTTGCTCCAATCAAATTGTTGGTCAGCACCGTCGAAGCCACACCCACAGGCACCTTGTCGACCATCATGAAACCACGTGGTGGAGGCACAGGGCTTACCATTGTAGGTTCGCGGGTTCCCATGGCATTTTTGTACTCCAAGAGACAACCCTGTCCAAACGAGTAAAACATACTTGTCAACAGATATCGAGTAGCGCACAGCAATATCATCAGTCTAATTCACGGAATATTTTTGTTTAAGAGCAAGTTGCAATGATTTGATACATGGATGCATTTAAATGATAAAGTCTTGGCTCTTCGTGTTTAAAAGAATTAGAGAAGGCAAATACGCCTCGGTGGAAACCCGCAAATACAGCCATGTTGAGATATTTTACTTAAAAAGAAAAAAAAACAACACAAAGTTAACAAGAGATGTTTGTAAAACATACATGCCCCATAGCGCAATATCGCTAGATGCAGCCACAGAAGTATAGGAAGGTAGAAGGAGAACAGGGAGTAGTGTTAGTACATTAAGTGGAGGATGTCAGGGGCTTCTGATATAAAAAGCTATTGGTCATGGCAAGCAGATGAATGAGAGGAACTGTATATTATGTCAACACTTTGGTTATAAAATGTATCAAGTTCAATTACTGTAGAACACGAAAGAGTACACGAACTGCATGGGTAGGCAAGTAGGTGGGAGGATGGATAGGTATGAAGTTTTGAGGCAGCAATGCCCAAGGTTCTCTATTTATCAATAAGAATCTGTTTTCCTCTTTATGGTTTATGACAACCGTGACCTTGACCTTTAAACAAGTGACCTCAAAGACAGTAAGGGTCATCGCCTCTACGTACCAACCTGCATAGCAAGCCTGAGGAGCCAATGCCAAAGGGTTCTACAGTTATTGATTGGAAACCGTTTTTCTGTTGATGGTCACTCTGACCTTGACTTTGACCAAGTTACCCCAAAAGCAATATGAGTCATCTACTGGTCATTATCAACCCACATTGCAAGTTTAAGTTCTCTTGGCCCAATCATTTTCAAGTTTTTCATCAGAAAACATTTTTCAGTAAATGGTCAATATGACCTTGACCTTTGATCTAGTGACCATAAAAACTATTCGGGTCATCTACTGGCCATGACTAATCTGCCTATGAAGTTTTAGGAAGTCTGCGCCCAAGTGTTCTACAGTTTTTGATCGGAAACCGTTTTTCTTTTAAAAGTCACTATCTTCCCTTTGCTTTAGAGGAGTCATCAACTTGTCATGACCAACCTGCATGCTAAGTTTGAGGAACCAGGACCCAACGATTCTCTAGATTTTTCAAGGTCACTGTGACATTTGCCTTTGACCTAATGACCTACAAATCTACAGAGGTCATTAACTGGGCCATGGCTAACCTGTCTATGAAGTTTTGGGGAGCCCGGACCCAGGCGAGCGTTCAGTAATTATTAATTGGAAACCGTTGTACTTTTCAAGGTCACTGTGATTTTGGCATTTTACTGAGTGACCTGAAAAATTACAGAGGTCATTCACTGGTCATGGCCAGCCTACAAACCTAGTTTGAAGAACCTGAGTCCAAAGATTCTTTAGATATTGATCGGAAAATGTTTTTGTTTTCAATGTCACTGTGACGTTTGCCTTTGACCTAATGACCCGAAAAGCTGTAAGAATAAACTGCTGGCCATGACCAACCTGCCTATGAAGTTTTAAGACGCCGGGGCCTAAGCGTTGTATAGTAATTGGCCAGAAACTGTTTTGCTTTTCAAGGTCACTGTGACCTTGACCTTTGATTTATTGACCTGAAAAAACTATAGGGGTCATCTAAAGATCATGACCAACGTACATAATAAGTTTGAGGAACTTAAGGATTCTCTAGATATTTATCGGAAAAACCTGTTGCTTTTCAATGTCACGGTGAAATTGACCTTTAACCTAATGACCCGAAAAACTATAGGAGTCATCTACTAGCCATGTCCAACCTGCCTGTGAAATTTTGGGGAGACTGGGTCCAAGTGTTCTATAGTTATTGATTGGAAACCATTTTTATTTTCAATGTCGCTGATACATTGGCCTTTGACCTATTCATCTGAAAAACTACAGGAGTTATCTTCTAGTCATGATCAGCCTGCACACCAAGTCTGAGGAATCTGAGCTCAAGGATTCTAAAGTTACTGGTTGGAAACCGTTTTGCTTTTCAAGGTCAGTGTGACCTTTTGCCTTTAAACTAATGAGCTAAAAAAGCTATGAGATCATTTACTGGTCATGACCAACCTAAAAGCCAAGTTTGAGGAAGATAGGTCCAAGGGTTCTCTAGATATTGATCGAAAACGAAGTGCCTATCTGTATGTGTTCACTTTCTAAAATTGAAAGTTATTTTAGTGTTTTAAATGACTATGATGCATGATAGTAAAGATGAGTGATTAAAACTTAGTGTATGTCCAAAAATCATGCGAAGTAACAAAGACTTCTTAATTCATATCTAAGATGGATTCAAATGGAAATCTACCTTCCACTAATTTATGGCTTTGCAAGCCGTAACAAGTCTTAATCATTTTTAGCTTTATTCAGTGGGTATAAAACTTTTTTTCTCAGTGAATGTTGTATACTACATATAAGCAAAGCGATTGTTACTGTTTGATATTTTTGGGATAAACAACATTGCATATACATACTTTAAATGGTTCATGGTAAATTTGACACAAACATAACGAAATGATTCTGAGCATTAAATTTCTGAAAAATGGAAACATTTTCTTTTTATCTAAATGGATCCTCACTTACATGCTTAATATAGATACTTGTAGACTTTAAGCAAACCAAACCTGAAAAATTTAGAATCAGCAGAGAAACAACCAGTCCTGTATATACGAAGGAACACATTGCTGTAAAATAACAAACGTCCTGTCAGTGAAATAAAGTCTTACAAATAAATGTTGTTAATCGGACAACACTGATAAGAATTGAACAAAATATTGATAAGGTACTGGATTTTGGATTGTTTTGGCTGTGATGTTGGCATGTTAAATATCTGAGTAAAAGAAATTATACAAAAATTCTATCTGTTTACCATCTTTCTTTACTTCAATCTGGACAAAACGCTGTCCTTTTCCCATATATTCTTTCCAGTTTCTCTTCTTTTCCAAATTCTTCCATACTTGTGTATTTCCCATTTTAACGTCATTTGGTTCCTTTTAATATTATCGACAACATATGGGAAAAATGGATTGATAAAGACCAATTACAGCTTGTGAACACGCTGGAATTGAATACAAGTAAGAATAGAAACGCACGCTGATAGTGTGATAATAAGAAACTTTGCTACCAGACAACACTTTTTTCCACCGAGCACCCCCAAAAATATTTGACCAGATGTCGCGGGGACAAATAGCTTGATACACCGTGCTAGTCTCTTCTCAAGTTAGCCAGATCATCATGTTTTTAAAGCACGTATACATTTAAGGCCTAACCTCGATTCTTATAAATTTGGAAAACCCGTGAATAAAGCATGTCCTCTTTTTAGAGCGAAATTAAACTTGATGATTAATTATAATAATAATAATGATAATGATAATAGTGATAGTAATAATTATGATGATGATGATGATGGTGATGATGATGATGGTGATGATGATTAGAGGAAAAATTTTGACACAATAGTAAAACAGATATTTAAGTCGAAACTCACACTCACTGAGTAAATCCGGTTAAATGGCTTAACGGTACCATGTTTACTTTCATATCATAGCGGTTAGTTTTGCTCGGGTGTACTTCAAGATTTGGAGTTTTACTACATTATATCATATTCTATTCTGTGAGAACTGCCACTTATGTAAATCAATTTTCGGAGTTTTAAAGCACTTACAAGAATTGTGTTTTTTACCAGCAATTTCAGAATGTAAATTAAAAAAAGAGGGCATAATCACGGAACATTCGAGCCATTAATTGATTAGAAAATACATCAACGGCTCTTAAACGTCCCTGTCTCCCTTCTGCCACGTTCTTCTTCGCTATACTTTTTAGGATTTCCAAGTACTTCTTTAATTGTGCATCGTTCCTCTCAATTACATTTTTTGATAAATATTGAACTGGCGACTTGTTTCAATCCCAGGTTGGATTTTTTTCTTTCACTGATTTAAATTCAGTGTCTTCTGCACCAGTTCTTTCAATAAATTTGTTTCAAATTCCGTCAATTAGTGTCTTGTAATAAATACGGAGTTAGGTATATTTCTGTAAATCAAGGGTATACTCGACAGAGTGAAAGTTGAGTGCACACTATAAATACCATATCGCTAATTCAAGTCTTCCTTGAGCTTTACTTGAGTTGCACTTCTACGAGATTGAGTGGAGTGTGAGTTTCAATTTAGAATACGGCCCAAATAGGTTACAACCCCCTCTTTAATGCTATTGATCATACGCGCGTTCAAACGTCCGTGTCGCTAGCTACGCCTTTGGTCAGTAAGTCTGTGCGAGTATAATAAGTTTCGGCACAGAGAACATATACGGATCTATCTCCTTCATAGGAGAGAAAAGGTGCAAGGTTAAGTTACTGGAGGAGAAGGAAACACTGCAAAAGATGAAAATCGTTCTCAATAGTTGTCGTCAAAAATTATCTCGTCAAGCGATTGTACAGAGAACAGTACGGCAGCAAATCTTGACAGAACTAGGATACTACATGTATGTCTGAATTCTTATGAACTGATGTTTAATTATATAAAAATCTAGATGACATTGATTGCAGTGCTGATATCTAGTCTTCGTAGAGGTTTTATAAGAGAACTGAAATAACAGAAACAGTCATCATTAGTTCCAAATGTATGTAGCAGTTGGATGAAATACTTAATTCGAGGAACAGTAATTATTAAGTCATTATACGAGTATACCGATTTTAAGAGGTCAACAGAACTTTACTATAGACATAGAATGTTTGGACAGCTTTAAAGTACATGTATAGGATTTTATGCTTTAGGCAAACTAAGATCTAAGATAGTAACATCTGTTCTAATTTTGAAATGAAGCAGTATCTTAAGTTACCCTGCCAGAATTTGAGTGGTTCTTACGAAGATAAAAGTATACATATGCTACCGTCTTTAGTAATAGAAAAGGAGCAGATAAATTGCAGACAAACAATTTTGTTGAAAGTGAGTAGATTGATAAGTATTTTTCTTCCCTTTTTTACACATGAAATTAACAAAACTCCATCTAAAGTAAAACTGATTTTTGTATCAATACTGGTATATTGTTTACACACAGCACTGCTAGTCCTGCTCTAAATATATACACCACCTCACGCACACGGACACTTAATATTCGTAAAGAAACCCTATTCATTCTGAACTTTTTACATTTTTCTGAACTAGTATTCGTATTATCATAGTAAAGGTTTTTAAAATGAAGTGATGATATTATCTGTTAATGTGTGAACATTTTAACTTATCATACTTAGTAAGTAAGTATTATAAGAACGTTTTCTATTTGTCTATTTGCCTGCCTAGTATAGTCAGTATTGACTTTTGGCAGTAATAAGTTGAAGTTGTCTGCTCCTTTAGCAGAGTTGCAGATTCATTTATTGAGTTTTTCCTTTGAAATATACTGTATTTATCTACGCGGATTGCACATTGTATCTTCTGTGCTTTATCCAGTAAAATTGAATTGAATTGATTATGGGAGAGAGAGAGAGAGAGAGAGAGAGAGAGAGAGAGAGAGAGAGCGTTATATACTCCGGATTCTGTAGTCCAAATTTTATCCATGGTTTAGTAAAAAAAACATAATCGTGCTTTTCTAACGAGTGACCGATTTGGCGGAAAATTTCGCGTAATTTTATGCGACATGGGTATGATTACATGCATTTCTGCTACTCAATTGTAAGACGTTTCGTTTTGATTTACTCTTAGCTATTCATTAAACTCTATAAGATGTTTACTTCTTTGCTTTGACTGTGAACAGATTAATGATTGTAATATAATATAAACGTGCTCGGATAAAAAAGGGGTCAAAAATGCCCTGAACCGAGAAGGCACATTACCATTACGGCCTGGTACAAAACGGCCCACAGCGTAATGTTTACAGGATAAGTTGAAGGAGTTTAAAGTTAACCTTGAACAAAAGATAAAACATGCTTGTTATTGAAAGAATTACCGACCGAGATTAAGGCTGCCCCAACTGTGCCAGCTTTTATCAGTGGACTAAACAAGTTTTATAGATTTTAAAGTACTTAAAATAAATGTTTAAGTAAGATCTTCAGTTAAATCTTGTTTTCTTTGTTATTAACTTTTATAATTTTAAATGTTCCTGACACGCGCCTGCCTAGTATAGTCAGTATTGACTTTTGGCAGTACTAAGTTGAAGTTGAACGGAATTACAGTCAAATCAGCTTCAAATCAGATCGGCCAGAAAAAAGTCAAATCGGCCTTAGTCCAAATAATTGTACTCTTAAAAGTGTATATTGTGCTATTTTATGTTGGTCAATATCCCCCTTCAGAGTACAAACCAAAAAAGACCTAAACTGTGGTGGAAAACTTTTCTTCTTTGCATATGTAATGCCCAACGAAATCCGTTGGGCACGATTTATAGCTATAAAATAGGGTTTTACCTGCCTAATTTGTACATGTACAGAAAGCTAATCGTCAGATGAGACATCTATGAAGAACATCCATCCACGCAATCGTTCACATCGGCAGTTAAACTTTCAAACTGATTTAACACGCTAAAGTCTACCTAGCTCTACCATATTGTATATCGACAGCTGATGTAAACACGGCGCTACTATATGATAACCTGTACTGCGCGTAAACGTTTAACGCTGTTTTACACATTGTAGACAAAATTGTTGGATTTTTGTCAATTTATGTAACATTAATACAGAATAATTCAGATTATTTCTGCCAAAATCGCCACCTCACAAATACCTTGATATATCTTTAATACAACAGATTTATTCTTAATGTTTATTTGAATATGCATTTTTCCTGTGCTGCAGACTATTGATATTAAACAATAACATAGTAAGCAAGTACAAATGCACTGAATTTTGTTCTGTAGTAGTTTTTATACGTTGTTAAACGTTTATGCACATATTTAGATATCATCGCAATGCACCAGTAAAACATGGACCATAACCCAACCCCTACTCTGTCGTATTCTAGTCATTTTTTTATTTAAGCTATATTTCGTTATGAAATTATCAATTGTAACAAGAATGCTTGCTTTGAACTAATCTTTAATAGAACGTAAATGAAACTATAATTCAGTAGCAGCTTCTTCTGTTTGTGCTTAAGAAATTATAAACAAGCAATAAATCAAACGTAAAAATACACGCTTCCATTACATTTTCTGCGTACACCCTCCCCTACTGTCCAAATTTGTTTTGAAAGAAGATATTATTTTCATTGGTAAATGTGTCAGGAAGCTCCGCCCCGCATGGCGATGTAAACCTGAGAGACGGGGATGAAACGGTAATGGGTTTAACAGAGATTTTTTCACAAAATATAATGTTTTACTGTTTCTTTTGATGGCAAATATGTTTTAAAACAGTAAGTTAACAAGGTAAGTTATACAGTACGCGCCACGAGGAACTCACATTTTCCGCTTTTTTGCGCGTACCAAAAAAAGAAATATCCACCACGACAACGAAGAAAAAGACGGACGTCCTCGATGTCATGACATCGCGAAATATCTCCGCGATATTTGACGACCAACACGAAATTAATTAGGGTCATAACTCACCTGGATAAGCTGAACATTTAATGAAACGACCATTATGAAACTGTGCATTTTACATCTACCAGTTATGTGACATTTGGTAAAATTAAAACCAAACTTCAAATACATTTGCTGTGTAGGTTTATTGTGTTCTTCCGTTGTTGAAATTTTGAGAAGGCTTGTTATTACATACCAAAATCGATCAATAATTTTTACCAAGCGCCTAGACGATACAGATGTCGCAGTAGGGTTTACACATTGTTTGTTTTCTTTAAATAGGAAAACAGTTTTAACACGTTGCAATCGGAAACCAGTCAGTTTATTTTCTGAAAATACAGTCAGCTGTTTCAAGAAGCAATTGCTTTGAATTGTCATTCTGTGCTTAAACAAATAAGCGCATTCATAAATAAATGCATCGGAATGAGAGTTTTATACATTTATTTGATATTTTGAAAGCGTTAAATTCGCCAAAATGCATGTAATCGGGAACTGTGAGAGCCTCAATATCAATAATTATACCTGTGAAAATGTTCGCGGAACCATTTAGCGGATGTCCGCCGCGATAATTGGTGACCATGTCCACAGCGGGCGTCCTCGAAATGCAGCGGATTTGGTCGCGTTTTACGGAATGGGTAGTCCGCGACGACCTTGAGGAAAACGAGAGTTCCTCGTGCCGCTTACTGTAGATTTCCTGGAAACAACCAATAAAACCCGACTTCTGAAAATCTTAACTCTCGCCGATTTCCACCACAGTTTTGACCTTTTCTGGTTGAGACGCTAAAGGCGGACAATGAAAAATATCAGATTAATAAATGGGTCCGCTTTTGAAGGGGAGTTATTAAGACTAAATCGGCCTCAGTTTTTTTATGTAAAAAGTTGAGTTTTAGTATGAAATTTTTTCAGTTAATTCACCCTACAAAGCATTCGAATGAAACAGAAGAACATTTACATTTATTTTTATATCGTATATGTAAACATATTTTAATGGTATAATTTTGTATGCCTGTGGCGAAGCTTAAATTAATCTTTGCCCTGTCACAGGATATTTGCGAATTTGTTTCAAGACAATGATAAATCATTATCAGTTATATATAATTGCATTAATCGCTTTGATCTTAAGTTGTGGAGTAAATCACCTTGCAGGCGCTGGTACTGTTTCATGACACATTTAATAAACAATACCAAATTTACACCTCTATAAATGACATGATTATATTTTTGCTCTCTAAATACTGTTGCTTTGATCTTACATCGTGGATTAAGCACCCTAGCATGCAATCATACTGTGACATTTCACGAGTAATAAAGATAAAGAACAGTAAAATACAATACCAATCAACACCTATATAAATGACAAGCTTATTTAATTAACTCCACTAATCTAAAACTGGATTTATGTTTGAACTTGTACATTTCTTCAAAGTAAAGAGTTTGATGGTGTAACTCTACAGCACAGCTTTTCTATAATATAATCCCAATTATGGTACCATATTATCTTACTGTTTTTTCTTACGCACATTGTGTTAACAGCAAATAAATTTTCTTTCTCAAACATAACTTTTAAAATCTGATTTTAGTTAAAATTGAAGAATGTCTGCAATGTGTTCAATACCTATCCGAAAACTTGTAGAATATGAGTTGAAGCCAATGATTTGTAAGCATAAAACATCTGTTTTGTGTTTTCAGATAGTGTATGGTGTGTAACGATTTGTTAAGAGCAAGCAATGGACAGAGACAACCAACAGATACCAGGATTTGGGTTTGATCCTGGCTTTGAACCCAAACCATTACCCCCTGTTCCAACTCCAAGCAGCAGTTCAATATTTGGACTGATATCAAAGGTGAACAAAGGGATATTAAAGGATCCTGCAGCATTGACTCAGCCTGGGAATGAAGCTCAGAGCAATCCTGCTTTACAACAGGCTCAAGCCATAGCTAAGAAACTGTCGGATATTCCTCCACAAATTGCAAAGCAACAAGCATTTCAAAATGCCAAAACTGTGATTGAAAACATTCAGAGAGGTATATGGAATACCCCAGCTGCCAATCAAACAAGTTCAAACATTGACTTTAAGGTACCTGCTGTAACCAATGTACCAAAGCCAGGAATTCTTATAAGTAAAGGTCAGAGTCAAAGTACAAATGTTACTCAAGGTCAGATGTATGCTGTGTCTGCTGCAAAACCACTGGTTAGCACTCCACAATCTCAGAAGACAGGAAAAAGTTTGGTGGCTTACGATGAAGACAGTTCAAAACATCCTGGTCAGTTTACAAGACAGGAAGCCTTAAATGAAATAGATCGTTACAGGGTGTCAACAAGAAACTATAATAGGGATCAGCATTTTGCAGAAACTACGAAAAAAGAAGAACCATTTAAGAGTGATTTTGATCGTTACTATTATGGGGATGAGACTCAAAGGAGTGAAATTGCAGATAGACTGAACAGGACTGATCTTAGAGATAATTTTAATATTGAAAAAGACTATACACCCACAAAGGTTATAGAACCTGCTCCTAGAAGATTTAATCCTGAAACAGGCTATAAAGCAGTTGATAAAGATCACCCGAGGAATGACTACAGTTGTGGTAATGGTACACTTGAAAGAAATGAAAATGACAGTTATCAAATATCTGGAAATGATAGTTATCGTTCAGTAAGAAATGAGAACTATGAAGCCTCTGTTCGAAGAAGTTATCCCCCTGGTGAAAGTGATGATGAACAAACAGTAAAAGACCGCTATCAAAGACAGAGTTTCACAAAGGATAATGTAACCAGAGGTTATAATCAAATGAATGAAGGTTTTCAAAGAAGAGATAACTTTGTTCCGCAGGAAAAAGAAATAGCTCTTACAAATAGAAATTACGACACTAGGGTCAGGGACAGTGGTTCCTATGGCAGCAACTTGGGTAACAATAAACAGCAAGAGAAGATAGGAAACAGTAATGCTTATCATGAAATGAACAGAGGTGGAAACTTATGGGCTGTAAAAGAAAGCGGCAGTTCAGGCCCTTGGGATCAGTC
Source organism: Cyclina sinensis (assembly GCA_012932295.1). Taxonomy (NCBI): domain Eukaryota; kingdom Metazoa; phylum Mollusca; class Bivalvia; order Venerida; family Veneridae; genus Cyclina; species Cyclina sinensis. The sequence continues at coordinate 41,589,285 of JAAONU010000004.1, forward strand.
AAGTGACAGAAGGATGGGTGTACATGACAGACAGTCTGAGACAATTCCAAATTATGGATATACAGCACAGAGCCAGCATTTTCAAGGATCAGATGGCACCATTCAACATTCTGCTGAAAATATGGAAACAAGCATGTATGAAAGTGATAGGTATAGACATGATAAAAGTTACAGAGATGAAGGAAGAGCTTCCGACAGAAATATAAAACAGTACAAAAACAAGGAGGAACAATACTATAGGCGAGAAGAGAGAGACTATTACAGTGGTGGAAATTATGACAGGGAAAGAGAAGAAAGATACCATCTGAATGAGTATGAGGATGATATAGCGAATATGGAGGAATTCCCTGAAGAGTCGGAACAGATAGACACTAAGTCACAAGAGGGTAATATTCTATATGAAGATTTCTTGTTTGGTGGCAGTGAGTTTGACAAGATGCAAGTGGCAAGAGGAAGTCACAGTGATGATAGGAGATACAGGGATAGAAGTGATGATAGTAGAAGGAAGGGAGATAATTTTAGAGGGGATAGAAGCAGGGACAGGGGAGATAATCATGGCTACCTAGACAGAAGTAGAAATGCCTCTAAAGACAGAGATGAGGGACAGAGAACTGGCAAGGGAAGAGAGAGGAGGGGAAATGAAATTGTTGAGAGAAGAGATGAGGGACAGGGAGCTGGCAAGGGAAGAGAGAGTAGGGATAATGAAGTTGTTGAGAGAAGAGATGAGGGACTAGGAACTGGCAAGGGAAGAGAGAGGAGGGGAAATGAGGTTGTTGACAGACGAGATGAGGGACTAGGAACTGGCAAGGGAAGAGAGAGGAGGGGAAATGAAGTGGTTGACAGACAAGATGAGGGACCAGGAACAGGCAAGGGAAGAGAGAGGAGGGGAAATGAAGTGGTTGACAGAAGAGATAAGCAGCAGTTTGGTACTGATGGTAGAGTATTGCCCATTACTGATGATCAGAAAGCACAGGGTATGAATGAGATTTTTTTGATGTTTGTATTTAATTGTTTACAATTTACTCACATTGTAATTGATAAATTAATTTGAGAAAGTACATTTTTTACTGAATAAGTTGTTACTTTTGTGCTTGTCTTTTACTTAAAATTAAGCAATAAATATTATTTGTTCAAATGAAAATGATAATCATAGTGATTGTATACTAATAATACATTTATACCTATGTAATTGTGTTCTTTAAAAGGTAAAGGTTTTGCAAAACGGTTTAACGAATATTAGGGAAAGTGATTAAATCATGTAATGATGTTAATACAAGAGTCAAGAGACATATGAGCTTCATAAAAGTTTGCACCAGCAGAGGTGCTTATTTTCCTATTATCCAAATAGACATAACTTTTTTGGTTCTCTAAATTTGTAAAATTGTTAATGTCTTATGGTATAGTTATCAAGCCAGTGGCTGTGGAGCAGGTGAGCTTGCTCCTTCCAGTGCCAGCACCAGTAAAAGTACCAGCAGCTCTTGTACCTGTTACGACGGCGATACTTCCACCAGGAATCATATGTAAGGTAGGACTGAGTACATAAACATATATCGGTGGTCCAGTGGTTACGCCCTGAACAAGTAATCCAAGAGTGGCAAGGGTTGATCCACATCCCCACCACAAACATTCTTTCAGATGAGACATTAATCTAAGGTCCAATATATCAGTATTACATACTGAGCTCTGAAAATAACCAGTGGTGTCTTTCATTTTGTCTTACTGTCCCCCTCAACCTAAAATAACTCAACCCTGCAGTGGTCATTGGTCATGAGGGCCACCAGTACCAACAATAAATAGACTCAAATAGATAGATTCAAAGATCTAGTAATGTTGGATTTTTAAAAAGTGTTAGTTATTTATATGGATGTTATAGTTCTATGTTTTAACTGAATTTCATAGAACTTTTCACATACCACCTTTGAAGTCAAACTTAATCCAAAGTAATAATGATCTATGACATGTTGATGTCAAGTCAAGACTAAGGGTTGTCCCCTTGTAATGATAAACTCACAGATACTGAAACTCTCATTGCAGAAAGATTAAAATGCAGGACAGATGCTTCTGAGTATTTTTGATGAGATAAGTAAGCATGTATTGTAAACTAAATGTTTTTTGTTGTTCCAGGATTGTAATATAACATGTATGGATCAAGACGTATATAACGCACATCTGAAGAGTGACGCACATATACTAGTAATGACTATTTCACTTTCTTTTGTTTGATCATTATTTGTTAATAAGTATGAGCTCATCATATGGTTTTAATTGCTGATGTGATCATAGCAGACTTTAACCTTAATAGAAGAAAAAAATTAACTTACATTTTGTACAAGACTGTGTCTTTATGGGCAAATGGAACATGCTATTTGTACGTCTAGTTGCTCTGTATAATGTAGGAATTATGCCAAAAAGATTTGTCGATTTCACAAATCCATGTCATTGAAGTACTTACTGTTTTTTTTTAAATAGGCTGTATATAGCAATAACTTGTTTCTTTCTTTTCAGACTCTGCAGAGAAAAGCTCAGGAGTGTAAGTTTGTTGATTTCATTTTGACCTTTTAGAACTGTAGCCCTTGTTTATCTGAATACATGTGTAGTCTTTGGTGTTGATTGTATATCTGAATACATGTGTAGTCTTTGGTGTTGATTGTATATCTGAATACATGTGTAGTCTTTAGTGTTGATTGTATATCTGAATACATGTGTAGTCTTTGGTGTTGATTGTATATCTGAATACATGTGTAGTCTTTGGTGTTGATAGTATATCTGAATACATGTGTAGTCTTTGGTGTTGATTGTATATCTGAATACATGTGCAGTCTTTGGTGTTGATTGTATATCTGAATACATGTGCAGTCTTTGGTGTTGATTGTATATCTGAATACATGTGCAGTCTTTGGTGTTGATTGTATATCTGAATACATGTGCAGTCTTTGGTGTTGATTGTATATCTGAATACATGTGCAGTCTTTGGTGTTGATAGTATATCTGAATACATGTTCAGTCTTTGGTGTTGATTGTATATCTGAATACATGTGTAGTATTTGGTGTTGATTGTATATCCAGTGTAATCAAACATACTTCAGAATGTTTATACTGTTTAACCAGTAGTTGTTATAGATTCCAGATAATAATTTGAGAAGTTGCATCATAAGTTGCAATATTAATGTTTATTTTTTTACTAGAAACTTGTATCATTCCTTAGGATAAATTTTTGAATGTATCCTTGAAATTGTACAAATTAGATTTGAAAGAATTCATACAATTTATACATTACCTTGAATTGTAGATAATTTAGGGAATAAATGATTTTTAGATGTAACAGAAATCACAGTTGACTGATAATTTTTTTTTAGATCTGCTGTAAGTTGAACCAGTATTCTTTTAGATTTCATGTAAGAGTTACCTAAACAATTGATTAACAAAATTTACAAAATTAATTACTAATAGTAATTTCTTGTGACTTCTGACAATTACAATTTACAGTGTTTCATATGGAGACCAGAGCCAGTAGGTTTGATGTAGACAGTGCAGGGAACCCACTAAAAGCCCCAGTCCTCCCACCAACAACCATGATCACAGGTCTGTATACTTAGCAATTCCTGAGAAGTGAGAATGTAATAATTTACAATGATGTAAAGAAGTTATTACAAAAAAAATCCTACATGATTACATTTGTAATATTTTGTGAAACTGACAGGGACAGATAATAAGAATGAGGATAGATCCAAATGAACATGTTTTAGTATTTCAACAAATGAATGTATCATTTGAGTCATTTGTATTTTAGTAGGTTTGTTTAGCATACATGAAGGAACACCTTGTTAGGCATTAGTTGTTAGATGTATAAGGTTTTATTTCAAGATTTTCAGGAAGGCCATCAGTGTAACGAACTTCATCCATTGACACACATCTTCATGGAGTGAGGTTTCTGCCAGAGTTTTCCTGGAAACTGCTCAGCATCAGAAACAACCTAATGATCATGTATAGAAAAAGACATGTGCAAACTAAATTTTGGAGCAGTGACTTTTCTTGCTTGTTTTCATTAATATTATTTATTTCATTTTTTCTATCTTTAATGTAGTCATATCTCACTGCACAAAATCTTGTGTGTGTAGTTATATGTATAGTTGATAAATCTTATCTTGGTTCAAAAGAACAGCACACACATCTGAAATGGTCTAACACATTTAATGGCAGCCACTGCAAATGGCTCTAATGACAATATCTAGGACCATACATTTATAGCAACTGAAGGAAGAACAGGATTTTCTGGTATTTCAGACTGTCCAAGAAACACATCAACATCCAATCCAGGAAATTGAACCAGTGTGAGAGAGCTCACAATCAACATTATCAAATATTACTTATCTTTTACTATGTTGGTGTACTTCTGATGTTAAATAACCTGGCATTGAGTTTTCAGAATTTACCATATATGCCACAGAAAATGCTAAAAGTTTGATTGCCTTACAAGTTTTCTGAGCCCAGTGATCGATTATACCCGAGAAGGAAGTATGGATCAGTACATTAATGGTAGCAGCAAAATTCTTGGAGATTAACAACAGATTTAGTGCTGGTTACATGTTTTTGTTTGTCATTCTCTTGATACTTGGTTCTTCACTATGCTTGAAGACCTTTTCAGTAGTACCATACAAGGTAGAGACCAGGCATAACTCCTTCCCTAGCCAGTTGACTGAAGTGTACATGTACAGAGCTGGATGTAAGCTTCAAATACTTATCTGGGTTCATTATTATATGGTCTTCAGAATGAATTACTTGCTTGTGAAACAATTGTTTCTATTGTATGCCTGTCAGGCAACTGCCTTATTGAATTTAAATGTAGACAAGAGACTTAGATTTTTTAGGCTTTGCTTTTTAAAGCTTTGCAGTTTTTAACATTGTGCATTTCAATATATTGGAGTAGTATCTGTAAGTTAAGTGTAGTTGATGTTTTACATTGACCAGCCCTTTGTTAAGGGTTTCTGCTGAAATAAACAATGTTTGGTTCTTGCATGACATCATTCGTAAACTTCATACTAAGTTGTGTTGAGTCCATCAAAAGTGTGACATACTCGAGACTTATGCATGTTTTGACATTTAGATGGCTAATTTTAGTTTTTTCCTTCATTAGGCTTGTTTAAGTAGTGACATACACCATGATATATAAAGTTGTCATATTGACCTGGCTTGTATTCTAGTTGTCAAATTGAAGCTTGTGCTGGTTTTTACACTGAAGAGGTTGGTGTGGTATATGACAAAACTTTTAAAAAGTTTGATTACATGGCTTACAAACATTGTCACATTATAAGTCATAGGTTCCTGTGCATCTTGTATTAAAGAAGAAGGGAAGTCCTTGACTTATGGAAATTGGTATAAGTTGTTCATAGTCCTGCAAGTGGTTGTTTTTGTTGTTGATTTTAACTTGCCGTCAGACTGGACAACCATCAGTCTCATAAAAGGTATTTTTGAAAATAAATGCACCGTGTTAAATGTTTGTCTGCTTTATTTTTTCATTTACAGAACTGAACAAGGCTGATGACAGGCAGTTTTACTCCACTTGGGACTCCTTGTTTTCTTTTGTTATTACAGATGTCTGTGTTTGGTGCTGTCATTGAAGCAAGGAGCTTTTTGATGCAGTCCAAACAGTTGCTATTGTTAAAGTGTGGCAGTGACAAGAGCTGATAGTCAGTGACGAGAAAACAAAATGGTTAAAATGCTCGGGTGGTCCAGTTAGGGAGAAATGACATTATTCCTCACTATACATTGGCAGCAGGGCTTAGTACAGATGCTGAAGTTTTTTCAAGGAAAAAAAAGGACTAGAGCATGATTTCTCTCTCAGCACAACAGCTTAGTGATACAGAAAGCCATACATATAATATAAAAATACTGTATAAGTGGTTAAGTTCGCGACATAGAAATGTTTGACATTTTTGCAAATTGATTAAAGTCAACCAAATATCAGCCAGTGTAAATTTCATCATTCATAAAGATATATTTCTACCCATGCACCATGTAACATGAAACACAGCAAATGCAGTCTGGTCACAACTGTATGGTAACAAAATGTATTACTTTATTTTCACACCTAATAAAGTGTTGTTCAACCAAGTTATACAACAAAGCCATGCATTGTGTAATTGTAGGAGGAAATCAACCATATAAGTGCGAGTTTGTCATGTATCAAAAAAAAGCATCACCTAACTGAATGTGAGTTAATCACATAATATATTAAAGGAAAGTAAAAAAAAAAAAAATTTGACTATTTACCCTATAATTGTTCACGAACTGTTATTGTGTTAGAGGTATTAAAATCGAGAACATTTATTCATTAAAGCATAATTTATCTATTTATTTATTTGCCTTTCAAGTGGGACAAGTGATTTTAACGGCTTGCAGATCATCAGTTATTCCCAGTTTGCAAAAGTTTCTCCCCCACCCCCCCTTGCAAAACTTCTGAAATTGTGATTTCACAAACTTTTTGACATGCTAAAATAGCCACTTATACAGTGTATATATAGTGATATGATGTGATAAAATCAACAGTCTGGTCAGTTTGACATCATCAAGAAAAAAATCTCAAAATTTGATGTCATAAGCTAATTAAAAGTTTCTACCAACACACCGTGTTTCCTACCTTCTCTGAATTACCATAATTACTCTGAATTACCGAAATGTTTTGTCTTTGAAAAATGTGAGTTAAGTCTTTGAAGATTACTGAAACATGAATCACACAACAAACTTGTGACTACATTGCATGTTTTTTGCATATTACATGGTCATGCATCTTCGGTTTCAAAATGTTTAGTAGAAATGTCATATATTCATTGTGTTTTCCTCTATCAGTGTACCTTCTGGGAGTCATATTGCGGTAAAAAGTACACAAAAGTAATTTCACAACAGTTCATAATCTGAAAGTGAGAAAAATCTGAAAATGTAAAATTTGACCACATTGTTGATTATCTCACAAAATGGCCGATTTGTTATTCACAGTCTTGTTGACAACAATAGTATAAATATGGAAGATAGTTCCATGTTCTTTTATTGAACATGTCAGAAGCTTTTTCTTTATTGCTATGTTTTCTTTACATTTCTCAGGTATTCCCAGTAGCACATTAATCAGTACTTCCTCAGATGTAGGTATTGGAAGAAATGCATTCACAGGCACCAGGAGTCCTGGGAGAGAGGGCAGGCTTGAGTCACCTACAAGATTCAGGTCAAGGTCAGACTCTGGGGTCCAAGGTTTGTAACATGCCCCTCTATGTTTAGTGGGTTGCAGTTCAAAAGATAAAAAAAGCAATATTGCTCAGTAATGTTGCTGTTGGCAAGACTCAAAACTGTCTGAATTATTTTCATTAAGTATTGTTTGAATTACAAGTCTTACAGATTTTGTTCTCTGTTTTGTAATATTTTCATCTCACTTGATGAGAAATGAGTACCAGCAGGATTATAGCTCCAGGTATGTTCAAGATATTGATAAAAATGTTTCAAAATATTTATTTAAGAAGTTGGAGAAAATAGTTGGGTTTTCACTTGTTTTATTGAAGTAATGACTGGAATATTTCAGCTGTAACCATGTTATTGACTGGTTGACTGAATTTATATGCAACACAAGTAAAATGATTTCCAACATCAGGTCTGCTGTCCCTTTTTCAGTGATCCCACCAAAGCCTCTAGGGCCCCTAGAGACAAGGTCAGTACATGGCACATGGCTGGTATTACATTGGCGTAAGCGTCATGATGATGAAGAAGCCCTGATTGATAAATATGTGGTGGAATATAGAAATGCACGTGAAATACGCTGGGTTAGAGTTGGGGCAACTATCAAACACGAATTTGAAGTGAATGGGTAAGAAATATATATTTATGATGATGCAGAAATGTGTGTAGATCTAGAAATACAGAGTTGATTCATTTTTTTTTTGGAAAGGTGTTTGAAGATGGAGTAGAAGTACTTGGTTTATTCCAGATTTTGTAGCCAGTAAGGTCTTGTATAGAAATCAGACAATTGAAGCCAAAAATCTTCACTTGAATCTCAAACACAAATATATCTGTCTTCATCCATACATCTTTTTTTATATTGAGCTGAGATAGTCCAAAGTTAAAATCACATGTTATTGTGAAATCAGTGTTTACAGATTTTCCTGTCTTTAAATTTGTGATTAGGATGGCAGTTCTTCTCTTGCTGTTGAATGGTTTCTGCATCTAACAGATTTTTGTTCCTTTGCATCAAATTCAGGTTTTAATACCTGTGCATCTAATACAGATTTAGTTCCTGTGCCTCTGAAACTGATTTTCTTCCTTTGTAGCTAACAAAGATTTTTCCTGTGCATCACACAGATTTTTGTTCCTGGAAATTGCACACAGATATTTCTTCCTCTGCATCAAACATAATTTTTTGTTCCTGTGCAACTAACGTAGATTTTGTTCATACAGTTATCCAAGAGAAAAATACGTAGATTTTGTTCATACAGTTATCCAAGAGAAAAATAGGATGTGGTTTGGTACCTTCGTCAGTCATGCAGATTCAAAAGATGAAGTATGTTACAATTGTCTGTAATACAGTTATCCAAGAGAAAAATAGGATGTGGTTTGGTACCTTCGTCAGTCATGCAGATTCAAAAGATGAAGTATGTTACAATTGTCTGTAATCAAGTTGATATACTGGTATGGTTTGTTACTGTTTTCAGTAGAATATTGCTTATTACCAGTGATGTAAGGGAACGGAAGGATTTTGGACTCCATGCCAAATGTTCAAATGTATTTCAGGCACTCAGATGTTTGGATAAAATATCAGTGACATTTTGAATTTTTTTTATCTGTTCAGATTTTAAAAGAAATGAAATCATGAAGAGTTGAAGAAGTGAGAAAGGCTTTTGTAAGTAGGTGAATTCACACCTATTGTTGCTTTAAACATGTGTCATCTTATGTTGTTGGCCTGTGTTTTAACTTTTAAGCAAGTATCACCTACAGTGGGTATTGGTATGTCTGTGTCAAAGAGAGTGTCCAGTTATTGTTAGGGGTCAAACTTGAAGACAGAATGGTTTTGTCACAGGAAGAAACCAAATACAAAAATGTGTCTGGCAGTTATTGACAATAACCTAGATTTTACTTTTTATTGGCCCTGTTTTTGGTTTGATTTATTCTCTCGTAAAATTCTTTAACAATTCACATCATCACGATTAATCATGCCAGCTTCAGTTTCTTATAAGGCCATACCAAATCGTTCTTTCGTTTAGCGTCCGCGGACGGATAGGTTTGAGCTTCAGAGGTAGGAAAAGAAAACATTGTTTTGTCTTAAGACTTTACTATATAAAGATAAAATAGCATGTAAATGATTTTTTGATGTAAATTTCATGCGTTGAATTATTTGTTTTAAGTTTTCATAGTGGAATATATGAAACTTGGTAATTATATCCCGATGGAGATACTAGTCAGTATGACTTGTTTATTTTTTGGGGCTTCGTTTGTGTTTTCAGGATAGCTAGATAGGTTTTTGAACTTAGGGTGGACGCTAAACGAAAAAACAATTTGGTATGGCCTAATGTTTAGAAACAACTTTTGCTTGAAAGAGCGTCACATGCAGCCTTTGCAATGTTACATTCTTGTACTCGGGAACAACCGGTAACTGATGCGATTACCTTCATAGACTTCGTCCCATTCATGAGTTATGCAATAGAAATGTGAGAAATAAATAAAAATAGCCTATTTTGCACTTGGTCTTAATCTCTTTTTCGTTTTGACCTACTTAGTATAAATGTCTTAATCTCTTTTTCTTTTGACCTGTTTAGTATAAATGTCTTAATCTCTTTTTCTTTTGACCTGTTTAGTATAAATGTCTTAATCTCTTTTTCTTTTGACCTGTTTAGTATAAATGTTTTAATCTCTTTTTCGTTTTGACCTACTTAGTATAAATGTAAATGGTATAGGGATACTGATACTTGATACAGAGAAATACCCTTTGTCCTATGAATTGCAAACACTTGGATCTTAACAAGTTAAATTACGTCAAGAAGTTCAGTGGAAAGTTTTTTTGTATGTCATTTTTGAGTATGAGTTATTTGACATTCAAACATTTGAATGTAAAATGATCCAATTATTTGAATGTTAAAATGAAGGACTATGGCCATCCCTACTTATTAGCATTGACAGTAATCCAGCAGACATCTTTGATGTGGTTTAGTGCCACTGTCATTAATCATTCATTGCCAATAAAAAATATGCTGATATGCCAGTAAACTCTGTAAATTAATTCATCAGAGACACAGGATTTGGTTTGGTTTCATCAATAATCCAGCAGACACATAGGATGTGGTTTGATAACATTGTCAGAAATCCTGAAGACATGTAGGATGTGGTTTTAATTGTGTCATTATACCAGGAGACATAACAATGTGTATGGTTTGTCACTGTTGACATTAATCCAGAAGACACATATACCATTTTCATTATTCCTTAACGCAGGTAGGATGTAGTTTTGTACTGTGTGAGTAATCCAGCAAAAAAATTAAGATTCTGTGGTCAGTGAACCAGTGGACACTTAATGTGTTTTATTACTGTGATCAGTAATCCAGCAGACACATTTTATACAGTTTAATACCATTGTCAGTAATTGTGAAGACGTATGATGTGGTAGTTCAGTGTCAGTAATTCAGCAGATGCATCAACGTGGTTTATGACTTGTGTCATTGATCAGCTGGACACATAGGATGTGGTTTGATCTCATGTCAGTAATCCTTAAGATGTATGATGTGGTAGTTCAGTGTCATTAATTCAGCAGATACATCAAAGTGGTTTGTGACTTGTGTCAGTAAACAGCTGGACACGTAGGATGTGGTTTGATCTCATGTCAGTAATCCTTAAGATGTATGATGTGGTAGTTCAGTGTCATTAATTCAGCAGATACATCAAAATGATGTGACTTGTGTCAGTAAACAGCTGGACACATAGGATGTGGTTTGATACCATTGTCAGTAATCCTGAGGGCATATCAGTGAAGAATGCTCAGTTTTCAGATGTCCAGCAGACACATAGGATGCGGTTTGATCCCATGTCAGTAATCCTGAAGACATATCAGTAAAGAATGTTCTGTTGTCAGTAGTCCAGCAGACACATAGGATGTGGTTTGATCCCATTATCTGTAATCCTAAGACATATCAGTGAAGAATGTTCTGTTGTCAGTAGTCCAGCAGACACATAGGATGTAGTTTGATACCATTGTCAGTAATCCTGAAGACATATCAATGAAGAATGTTCTGTTGTCAGTCGTCCAGCAGACACATAGGATGTGGTTTGATCCCATGTCAGTAATCCTTAAGAAATGTAGGATGTGATTTGTACTTTTTTCAGTGATCTGCACTTTCAAAGGCTATAGTTTAAAACCATTTTCAGCAACCCTTGGACTGTAGGATTCTTCATACTGGTATTATGAACTACAGGAATAAATCTGCACTAACTAAGAAGAAGGAATAGTCATTGTTGATGGAGTATTACTGACTACTTTTTATAGGTTATATTCCTGTGATGTTAAGGATTTGTTTTATTGGTTTGTGCTGATATTTGATGTATAAATGTGCTGCTAATGCACTATTGTATTTCAGCTAAAGAAAAGACAAAAATGCAGACAAATAAGTACAAGATGAGTACAAGATGTTGGGAATAATTAATTTTAGGTTCTGTTTCATTAGACAACCAAGTTAATTTTTCGACTGTGTCTAGTACAGAGTATGTTGTTGTTATTCTGTGAAATATTACACAGTTTGAATGTATTTCAGGCTGCAGGAGGGAACAGACTATCTGTTTAGAGTGTATACCACAAACAAAGAAGAGAGGAGTGAGTATCTGGAGTCTGTTCTCATCACTACAAAGAAAAGAAGAGGTAAGCTTGGCTCAGACAAAAGCTCATGCCTATTTTCTAGGCCAGGGATTGTCTTGCACTTTGGAGTCCTGATATTTTTGCCATCCTTTGTGAACAAGAACTAGTATTGAAATATTGTTACATGCCTAAACAGATGTAATATGTTATGCCCCTGGTCATCTATACTTCTGTCCGTCTGTTAGCAATTTCGCGTCTGCTCTTTATATCTTGAACTGATTGAAGGTAATTGAAACTTCTTAGCAGAAATGTAACCATTATGACACAATGCGCTGAGCTCAAGTCCCAGCTAGCTTGGATCAAGGTCAAGGTCACACTTAGCCATAATTATGATCCAATATGTGATATTTTGTTTCAACTCTGTATCCTATAAACTGATTGAAGGAAATTGAAAGTACTTGGCAGAAATGATTACTATATGTAATGATGTGAAGAGCTTAGGTTCCAGCTTGGATCAAGGTTAAGGTCATCTACAGGCCACATGGCATACTTATCTTGAACTTCTTGTTTAATTAATGACTCTAGATCTGTCATTTGTGCCAAAGGTTTTCTACTTTCAGTAGCTTTCTTTGGGTGTATACTGCCCCACTTCAGCAGAGCTCTTGTTTCTGTTTAATTAAACATTACTGCATCAATACTGAAGGACACTTTATACCTATAATAAGCAGTATTCAAACAAAATTTGCTGTTTCTAAATTGTCACATATTCTTGCACACGGCGGTTTATCTATAGAAAGACATACACATATTTTGAATAAAGCTTAAAATGTTGAAACATGCTGAAAAGCAGTTTGCAAGATGAATATGCAGTAACACATTCATTTTAGAGAACTTCTGGTTTTAACCACATATTTCCTTGAAAATTTGACTTGTATTGTAATACAGTAAAACCTCAATAATGAGACCACCTCTGGGACCAGCAAGAAGTGGTCTTAATATTGAGATGGTCGTAAAATTGAGTTCAGATGATGACATGAAAGTGTATGGTAGATTTATCGACCCAGTGTGTGTTTTGCGTCAATTGTAGTGTCACTGAGCATAACTTATTTGTTTTATTTGTCCTTACTTTGATAACTAATGATTTGATAAGAATAATGGTCAATATATGGTTAAAACAGTATAATTTGCAAAAAATATTGTTTGGGTATACTTTTCTTTCAGTCTGTTAAGTAACTTTTGCTCGGCTATCATGTTTGTATTTCTTAACTAAAGAGATCATATTCAATAAAACATCAATTAATAAAAGAACAAAATATGCTCATAACATAATAAATTTAATGATTCTGACCATTGCTTTCATTAATCAAATTTATTTTCTCTTTAAGAGAAAGCTCTGTCCGCTTTTTGCTCATTTTAGTCAAATTTCAGGAGGAATATTTTGTGTAATCAACTTGTACAATGTGTATCAATCAAAATAAAAATGTAAAGTGATACGTAAATCTCACAAAATTTTGGATTTAGTGTTGCATTAATTCGTTTGCGCATCAATTAGTGACTATAACAATAGAAAATTTATCGTGCAGTAAGCCGCAGTCTACTCTAATAAGGGTGTCATAAACAATTAAACCGATAACTACCTACCTTAAAGTAAATTATCCACACCTGGATCCTTTTGACCTTTCAAATTATCAATTAACACAGATTAACACGAGGTGCCCATTATGTACATGTTTGTGTAAACAAGTTTGCCGACCTCGACCTTTGATGAATAGCTAAGGTCAACAGCTGCCCGTTTTGTTCTGTTCTGGTCGCGGTCGTAATTTCGAGTTCAAAAAAGGTTTGTATTTTCATTCGGGACCGGAAATTGCGGTCGCAATACGCAATATTGAGTTGGTCTTATTACTGAGTTTAACTAACAATAGAATATATAGTAAAAAAATCATGACCAGAAGAAAATGTTCGTAATATTGAGTTGGTCTGTATATTGAGTTGGTCGCATCATGAGTTTTTACTGTACTTTATTTTAAAGCTTGGAAGCCAAAGGTGAATAAATCAAGTAGATTCTGTGATATCCTTTTGAAGCACGTTATTTTGAATGAACTTTTGCACATAAAAACCCACATCTTTTGACAGCTTCCATTGCTGTATGCTTGTAATTCAGCACAAAGATGACTTATGTGACAAATCATTAAATTTTTAAAGTAAATTGTTCAAAATCCACTCTCTTATCACACTGCAATTATCACAAGTACAAAGAAGAACAAAATATACAAGTTTATGAACTTCAAGGTCTGTCATCAACAGTGGAATTAGGTGGTTTGTTGTGATATTTATAGATTCTTCTGAAAGAGGGAAGAGAGTAGTTGGCAGAGACAGGGATAGGGGTCAGAGGTCAAGGGAAAGGGGCCAGAGGTCTAGTAGAGAAAGAGACCTAAGGATCAGTAGAGAGAGAGACAAGAAAGTGACCAGAGGGGGTACCAGGAAAACAAGTGGGGACAGGAAGTCAAACAGGGACCCTAAGTCAAGTGGGGACAGCAAGTCAAATAGGGACCTCAAGTCAAGTGGGGTCAGGAAGACTAGTGGAGACAGAAACTCAAGTAGGGACAGGAAGCAGAGTGGCAGTGGGGACAAGAGGCAGAGTGGAGACAAAGACAGAAAGCCTAGTACAGATAGGTCAGTATTTGAATTGGTCTTTATAAGTAACAATATTTCAGTAACAGTTTTTCTTTTCTCTGAAGAATCAGTAATATGTAAGGATGTATTTTATTTAACTTTCATACCTGAGAGCCTATTACAGAGCCCATATTCTCTGTAAGAAATTACCAGATAAAGCAGGGTGAAATATGGTTTCAAACGAAACCTGAAATCCACTGGTGCAGTAAAGAAATAAACTGCAGTGTACTGAATTGGCTTTTGTTGATTTATTTACTAACACAGGGCACAGGAAAGCAAAAATAGTGGGGAGAACAAAGACAAGGAGGGTAAATCAGGAGGGCAAACAGTAAGCAGAGTCAAATCAACCAAGACAGGGGAGTCAGAGAGTGAGTATAGTTTTCCATTGTCTTCAGGAATTTCACTGATTATTTTTTGGTATCGAATCAAATACTTATGTTGTTGTTGTTTTTGTTTTTTTCCCGTTGGGAATATGGAGCAACTTTGAACATCTTTTCCAATCCTTTTCTGTTGTAACTTTTTGCCAATACAGGAGTAATTAAGCAGCAAAATGGTTGATTTCAGGTGGGGTATGAGAACATTACATCAATACCAATATAAAGGACTGTGTCTTGTGAATATTCTACAATTCATTTTAAGCTTATATTTACATTCTGAATAATGTTGTTTGAGCGTGCATATAATTAACTTGTTAAATCTCTTCATGTAGAGAAAAGAGCAGAAGAGACGAGCCAGGAATCTTCAGAAGCCATGGAAACTGATGACACACAAGAGGAAGTGGAATGTCTACTCTACAATGAATTTCCTAATTATGAAAATGAACCAATGCTTGGTAAAAATACAATATCTGGTTTAAAAGAAATTTTGATTTACTATGTAATGTCTTGAACATAAGCAAAAATGTTAGAAGTTCTTTGTAATCTTTATAAAGTCACTTTTGACATCCATTGAATTGAAACAAAATGCAAGTTTTTAGACAGTCTTTAATTCTAGACTTCTTCTTTTTTGAACGTGGCATTGAAGGTAATGGTTATTTGATAATAAAAGACCTTTGTACAGCAGCCAGTGCATGATTACTTTCTTGTATTAGTCTTTTTTTCTGAGGATTGGAACATTTCAGCTGAAGTTGAATGGAATTGTAATTTTTTCAGAAGCATCATGTTGAATTTTATCACATTTATATGTTTCAGGTTTAGACAACATTTATGAGATCAGGAGTTACCTGCCCAAGACCCCGCCCAGATATGTCTGTAAATTGTGTAATAATAAAGGATCTCACAAAATCATTGTCAAGCATATTATTGGCTTTCCTCACAAGCTGAATTATTTTGTAAGTATAAAAGTATACCAGCATTACAGACTGTATTGTTAGAGCTTGCTGTTTCTTTAAGAAAAACTTGTAAGGTAACATATTGAGATAACCTAGTTAGTATGTAAGTGTCAAGTATGTTGACTGTCCACTTGCATTTATGGAGGTCACATTATTGTTAGATCCCTTAAATTTTCTGGTCATCAGAAATTTGATTACACCTTCATGCTTCATTGCTATACGGAAAAGTGATAGTTCGCATGAATAGCCTTAATCAGATATTTATGTTTTATAAAGTTATTTACTGTTCCAACAAAACGAAATGGCCTGTCATGTCTTCATAGCTGTTTGTTTAACTGTACATATCAGTAGGGACCTTTTTATTGTAATGGAAATAGCAGATGAATGCCAGTGTCATCTGTTGATATTCATGTAAGTTCTAACCTTTCATAATAATTCCTATTATCAAGAAATAAAAAAAGGCCGACTAGAAATCAAAATTGTTTTTGCCTTATAGCCATTGTGGGCCTTGATCAAAATGTACTTGAACCAGCGTGGGCCTTGATCAGAATGCACTTGTGTCGTCTGTACTGATCATTATCTTGTCAGTAATCAGTTGTTTAAAGCCTTGGTAAATGTTAAATTGAACTGTCCACTTTAGTGATGGACTATTCCATTTTAGAAATTTTATTGAATTAATGAAATGAAATATCAGTATAAAGGTTTTTAGAACACTTTAACACATGTGTACTTGAATGGCTTCCTGTTCTTGCAGAAGAAGCACAATCCAGAGGTGTATGATATGATCAACATGATAGCATGGAAGAAACAGCAGGTAGAGAGGGCGAATTATGAGGCACGTCTAGAGGAAGACAGACTAGGACGGGGTTCTGTTAGGGTCACCCTTATGCAGAACCCACATGACAACAATGGGAAAGTTGTTTATACTGATCCAGTACCTGTAAAAGGTATGTATAAAGATATCTTATCCACTCATTTTAATTGTGTAATTAAAACAGAATTAACTACAAGAGTGGATTTGTTTGGCCACCAGAAGATGTCAATAAAAAAGCCACTTAAAATGAAACCTTTTTTCATACAAGTCATACATACAGCAGTGCAGTGGGATAGACGGAGGATATTGTTTTGAAACAATTTACTTAACATATTCTGTAATAGTAGAACAAGAATGAGTAATTTTTAAGTTACTGAAAAGCATTGTAGGAGTACTATAATTGCTGTATCTGTACACCTGTGGATGGACATAATACAGTCATAAAGCAAACAGTTTTAGCTTCATGTTGCATCTTCATTTTCTTTGTAATGAGAAAAGTCGTGCTTTATTAAGCCCATTGGCCATGCAATGACCTGAGAACAAAATTCAGTTATGTTTGAGCAAACTAAAATTAAAAGTCCTAACCAAATGAATTGTTTTAAACAGCACCTCCACCTATGAGGCAGAAGGAGACAGGTGTAGCCCCACAAGTATATGATGGTGATTACCAGTCACAATTTGATGCTATCTACAATGAAGCTGTAGAGAAAGGAACCCTCACTGATACTACACTTATTGGTACAGTAATTTTTACTTTTTCACTAATATTTACATAGAGAATAATAGGTTAGTGTCTTAACATGAGAAAGTTTATCTGGCAAGGCGTATGAATTTATCGGGTGAGCTGCAGGCGAACCCGATAAATTCCGCAGCTGAGCCAGATTAACTTTCTCAATTAAGACACTAACCTATTATTCTATTTATCCTGTCACATCTGGCATTTGGAAATATTTTACCTAAGATATTGAAAATCTATCTTTAAAGTGTTTCAGTTTAGGCTAATGTCAAGGTTATCCGGCAGAGGTACATTTGAACACAAACAAATAGTTCCAAAGTTTCAGTAACTTTATTTCCTTAAATGATCACTATATTGTAAGATTTACATATTTAATTTTTTATTCAAGTAGTCTCTGTTTGTAATAACATCAATTTTATCACTTCCTTCTGATTATAAACACAAAAGTAGTCCATGATATATTATGTGCCGGATATCAACGTCATGTGACCAACTGCTGTAGATCAAATAAAATATACGGCACCTTGTTATCGGTTCGAAATTGTTATAAGTGACAGGTTAAATTGATTTATACTGTTTACTTCACCTTTTGGTCCATTGATACATAAATTAGATTGTCAGTGAATGTGAGAAAACATCCTGATATTGAAGTTCCTACAGAAAACTGCCTTTATTGTGTACTGTTTCACCAATATAAGCAAGATCTGAAAGAATAATTCAGTAAACACCATACTGAAGATGCCATATATGTTGCAAATTAATCAGAAAGTGCACGTTTTGTGAAGTATAATTAATTGCTTCAGATTTCTTTGCCTTTGTTGCCTTTGCATAATCTAGAATACTGACAACTGTTTGCCTTCCTTGTCTTGCATTTCATTCAGTATAATATAACAAGAATGTGATTATTATGATTGATAGAAATAGTGATGAAACATTGTAAACATATTCAGTTAATTTGTTTAACATTGAGTATGAGTTCTGTATAATGTTTTAGTAATTACAACTAATGTTTTCCATTTTTTCTGGTATTGCAATGACTTCTTGGTAGTCTTAAATTCAAGCTTTGTATATTCATTTAGAGTTCTGTTCAGGAATTATATGTTGCAGTATACTAATAGACAAGTTCTCAGTTGAAGAAAGAGTTCCTCTCTCATTTCTTGTGTAGGTTTAAACTACATTAAGGAGTTACTACACCCTAAGATGGAGAAAGAGCCAAAGTACTCATGCAGTATGTGTTCTGTGTTATGTCATGATACAACTATTGTGTCACATCTGGTTGGGAAGAAACACAGGTTCAACTACTTGGTGAGTTTTTCTCTTCTCAAAGATTCAGTGTTTGAAGTTTTCAAAAAAGTATGTTGAAATGTAATGAAAATGTTATTTCAGGTACCAGTGTTTTGTTCTATTTATTGGATTGTGTGTATTATTTTAGGGGTAATCTTTGATTTCTCCTTTTAACATAATTGTACAGAAAGCAAAATCTGTCAAATGCAACTTTTGTGTTAAAGAAAGTAATGATTGAACATAAACATTACAAATTACAGTTTCATCGTGTTTAACAGTTCTTAGAAGTTTTCAGGGCATTTGTTTTTGTTTGTTTGTTTGTTTTTTTTTTATTTATTTATTTTTATTTTGTATTTACTTATTTCTTTTACAAGATAAATTTAGACTGGAAATGTTTTATCTCGTTATAACACAAATTAATGAAAAAGACAGTAGATTTACTTTTTTCCTAGCTGTTAATGAGAAGTAAAGTATGGGTAGAGTTGGTGAGACATACATGTATGCTAGTTACAAAATAATTATTGTAAGAATTTTGAAGTAATGTAACAAAGAATACAAATGTCTAACTGACTTCAACTGTAAAGGTGCCTGCTTTTTCAGCAAGAAACTGACTTAAAAGAACAATCATTTCTGACCTTTGACATGTGAATGTGACCTTTGACATTTATGAATGTGATATTTGTGAATGTGACCTTGGACATTTATGAATGTGATATTTGTGAATGTGACCTTTGACATTTATGAATGTGATATTTGTGGATGTGACCTTTGACATTTATGAATGTGATATTTGTGAATGTGACCTTTGACATTTATGGATGTGATATTTGCAGAAAGCCTACCACGAGGAAGCTTATGATGAAATTATGAATACAAAGGGAAACAAACAACAGTTACTCATTGAGAAAATTAAAGAATTAGCTGAAAAGGATGGAGCAGGGACAATTAAAACAAAAGTGGCCAAGAATGAGAGAATGTGGAGGGATAAAGCAGGTAATGTAGCCATGTCCTTATCCAACCTTTTATTGAAGATTTTATATGTACTCTAGACTTACTGAGAGATATCATTTTGTAATGATAAAAGCTGTCTGTATTTATCGTTAAATTTTGACAGTAATGTTAAGAAGTTATCTGTGTATCATAAACAATGTCAAAGCATATTAAAAGAGTAAAGCTGAAATGTTCCAGAGAAGAATATAAAGTTTTGGAAGCAAGATTTTAGGCAAAAATTTTACAGTATTTAAGAACACACCCAAAAAGACAGTGGAATAAGATTTTTTCAAAAGGACCATTAATTTGTTCTGTGGTCTGAACAAGTAGAAGAAACCTTTTAGTAGAACAATCTGTTGTATAAAGCTTTCCTGATTTTCCATAGTTTTATGTGGGCACATGCATAACTCTTGAATGCACTTTAGAAATTTAAACACTTTGTTTGGGTGATGTGTAAAATAGATCTCATGTTTGCTTTTGCAAGAATTAAATGATAATGTACTAAGTTTATACCTGCATGACCAAATTCTTTTGACATTATAGTCACCTTTATATTTTCAATAGCAAGGGCAGAGTTGACTCAAGTGCAAGGGGAATCTGAAGGTCTTATCAAACAGGAAGAAGAAGGGAACCTTGACAAACCCCATCCTATTGAACCTGAGCAGTTTATAGAGGACAAGAGATCCAGTGGAGGAGTACAGGCCATCAAGTTTGGAATCAAGAAGAATGATCCCCAGCCTACCAATGTTAAACCTATCAATGTGTTGGAACAAGATCAAGGTAACTCAACAAGGAGACTAAGGGTTTAGGTTATAAACAGTCAGCTCCCACTATCTAGACCACTTTGACAATTTCAAATTGATTAAAAAATCAGCAGATTGACAGAACATAGATATATGTATTAAATCTAGAAGAAATTAGACCTGCCATTGAGTCTGATACTTTAATAAGATTTACTTTTGTCTGTTTTTTTTTTTTGGTAGCACTTTACAGTATTTGGTAGCACTTTACAGTATTTGGTAGAAACTGTGTACGTGTAAGGTGAGAGCATAAGACAGAATTTGTCTTAAACCTTTTAACTCAGTTAATCATTTTACCGTTCTGTTACTGTTTTACAATTTTTATTCTTAATTATTATTCTTAAAATTATGGAATAAATATTTTACTTATAAGTACAAATAAGATGTTTCACTCAGAAAAACTTGTTAAACTGCTTTTATAATCAGATGTTCATGTTATCACTGTTTTACCTTTCTTTTCCGAATAACACTGAAAAACATGAAATAAATAGAATATTTGATATTTTTCAGTGTCATTGAAAATTTATTTCACTCGTGACCATCAGATTTTAAATATTTTCACGAGTGGCATAATGGCATAGCCACTCATGAAAATATAAAAATCTGATGGTCACTCGTGAAATAAATTTTCGATCACACACTGAAAAAATCAAATATCCTCTACAGTGTTTTCATTATGTTTTACAGCAGGGGATATAAAATAGAAAGCAGCCGATAGGCCTGGGGTCAAGGGGGCGGCCTGAGCCCCCTTGTAGGTCCAGGGCAACGCCCTGGTGGGAGGACCAGGGGGGGCGAAGCCCCCCGGAAGCTTTTGATAGGCATTAATTATAAAGGGCTATTCTGGGCCTTCACTATGCTTCTTCTCCCACTTTCAGCCATGTTTAAATAATGAATTTAAATCCAAAACTCAGCATAAATCTGACTTGATCAGCAGACAGAAAGTCAACAACTTGTTAAATTTTTCTTTTTTATGCAAACTGATGCAAAGTTTTACAGTTAAAAAAACAGTTGAAACTAGATCATCAAGAGTGCACATCAGTAATCAGAACAAAATATAAACCAACACAAAGAAATGATTGAGCAGATGACTAGATTAAAACAAATAAAGTAGTTTTATACTTTAACCTTGAACAAAATTTAAAACTGACTAGCAAAACATTTATCTCATAACACAAATTAAGTCATGACATCTGTTTAAGATCAAAATTGACTAGTATGAAATAAAGAAGGATTTCAATATTATGAAACTAACAAATATACAAGCTCAAGCCTATTCCAATGATACTTAATCCTTACAGCTTGACCTCAGGATGTTCAAACAATGATCCTTTCTTGTACAGTTCCTGCATCTAACTATTCAACTTCATCACGTAACATACTACATAAATCACCAGCCTCATCATCAGAACAAGACATTTCTGAGTCAGACTCTTCTAATCTCATAGCTTTCACAGCAGCTGCAATTTCTTCCCTTATTGTTTCCCCATCTACAATCATGACTTCATCAGTTTGCACCTCAGAGGTGGACATGGACTTTGCTGCATTTGAAGTTGTGGAAGAACTGGATTTTGAGTGTAGCTTGCGTCTAGGCTTTGCTTTTAACCAGATATTTACAGCTTCTCTAATGACACCAGTGGCATCCTCAACAGCTGGACCATTCACACATACCTGCATAAGGCAATCAAGCATCTCGGGAGTGAGTCTATTCCTCTGGCGTGTGCGAAGATTTTTGACTGCACTACCTCCCCTTTCTGGCCAAGCGTTAGAAACTGGAAGTGTAGCTGCCACTGATGCCACATAGTACAAGCATGGGAAAAATGTTTTGTATGCACTTTGGTTCAGGATTTTTAGCAGGAGCCATTCTGTTGGTGTTGTTTTTGAAACACCCTCTCTGATGGTTTTTGGCATCGTCTTGCTAATTATGTCTCTAATGTGGTACTTCATGCCCTGCCACTCAGCTAGAATCTTTTCTGTTTTCTCATGGAAGAAGTGGGATCCCAAGACTTTAATGGCCTCATCCCCATATACTTTGAAGTCTGGTGAGTCTGACAGGGGAATACCTACTGGGTCAAAAATGACTCCTAATGCACTGACTACTACGGAGGATTCTTCAAATCTCCTTGCGATATTTAACTTCAGTGCAGGTATGTACTTTTTGAAGACAGATTTCAACTCTTCCATCTGTTTGGGAGATTGGTATATATCACCTATTTTGTCGATTGACTCCTTGTTTGCTTCAAGCTTTTTCAAGGGCATTTCTTTCTCAAGAATATCCTGGAGGCATCTTTGAGTATTTTGGATTTGTGGATTGATGACTGAAAAATTGAGCGAGTCACGCTGGAAGCATTTCGAGAGATTACTCAATACAGGCAAGACATCCATAAGGATGTATACAACACCGAGGAACTTAATCTTCTTCATCTTAGTGAACAGGCCATTTGCAGTTGCATCAGTGTCTTTGAGTTGGTTCAGTGTTTGCAGAATAGCTTCATAGTCATTGAATACAGCCTTAACTGAAGCTTCAAGGCTGAGCCAACGTGTTCTGCAGGCTTTCTTCAGTCTGGTAGCAACAGTAGATCTGCCCTGCTTGCTTGCAAGATTCATCTTCTTGAGAGCCAACTGGGTCTTCATATACAAGGCCATGCGCTTTGGCGAGTTGTCAAAAAAGCTCCATAGTTGACGTAGCCATGTTTCAACTTCTTTAATGTATTTGATTTCTTCATTAGTATCTGTACAACTCAAAGCCAATTTGTGGCAGACAGTGTATATTTATGAGGGCAGGCATCTCTCTTCGCAACTGAGCCGCAACACCATTTGTACGGCCTAACATGGTTGCAGCCCCGTCTGAAGAAAATCCTGTCAGTTTCTCTAATGGCAGATCATTCTCCCTCAATGATTGCTTCAGGAGTTCTGTGATGGCACTGGCATTTGCTGACTCAAAGT
This sequence comes from Cyclina sinensis, assembly GCA_012932295.1. Taxonomy (NCBI): domain Eukaryota; kingdom Metazoa; phylum Mollusca; class Bivalvia; order Venerida; family Veneridae; genus Cyclina; species Cyclina sinensis. Next base: position 41,612,670 of record JAAONU010000004.1, read on the forward strand.
TCTCATGGACATTTTGGCACTGCAGAAAGGATGTGTTTACCCTCCTGTTATCAGTATCAAAGTATTGTATGAATGTTACTAAGTTCTCGGTGACACTAACATCAGACACCTCGTCAGTCATGATACCATATGACAAACTTGACCTTACACGCCTTAGAGTTTGCTGCCGGACACTGTCCCCAATTGAAAGTAGGATTTCCCTCTGAACACCAGCTGATTTATGATCAAAATACTTTAAATCATGGACCCCAAACACCTGTTCAATGAGACTAAGTAAAGGAATGAGTTTCCTGTTGGCAACAAATGACTTCATTAAAAAGTAAGAAGTATGAAAAACCTTTTCATACACAGATGTTTCAACTTCAGACTTTCTGTTTACCTCTGCATGAAACATTGACACCCTTTGTATCAGCTCTGTTGAACGAGCATTTTTGTGTAGGGCGCAAGTAGAGTGGCTATTAAATGCATCTGGCAAGAACCTTTGGCCAGGTGTGTTAACAAATATATCCTTATTATTTGTGTGTTTTAGATTATGTTTTTTACATAACAAACAGAACATCCCCTTGCCCGCTACGAAACAAAGCCACCACTTTTGATAAACATATTTATGCATGAATTTCTTTGGATGCAGACGTGTTTTTTCATGTTCAGAAATGTCAGAACAACAGTTTTGTGCACATAAAAATTTGTTATGAACAGTTTCATTGTCACAAAATTGATCTTGAATCAGCTGTAGAATGTCTTGTTTAGAAAACAGCACACTGTCATCTTCCGACTTGTCTACAGTACCTGGAAAATAAAGAAGTTGACAAAATACAGTCCTAATATTAATCAGATTTCTGGTGGCCTAACAAAATAAAAGTATGTAAAAAAATTATATGCAGTTTTAAATAAACTTACCGAATCTTGTCAAAAATTATTGCTGACATCCAAAATAAAAACAAATAATCATTAACTTTATTAAGTTGTTATTCTTTCCTTTGGCAAATAAAATAAATGTTAATTTGGAATATTTGGTTTGCAAATACCTTTGCTATTCTTGTTGTCATCAACATCTACTCCATCGCTTTGTTGATCTTGTTTTTTTTCTAGGAATACATAAAAAACAAAGTTTGGGAAAATGTGACAGAATCTAGGATTTTGAGCACAAGTACACACTGTTCATTTAAATTTTCAAACTCTGCTTGAATTATTCATAAAGACTTCAAACTATGAAGGATAGAGCTTATAAACAAGCATTTTACAGGTAAACATGCACACTATATTGCACACATTTGCGATTGTAACACAAAGCAAGTTTAAGGATTTTTTTGTTAAGCCAGTTAGTTGCTACAATTTACAAAACTGAATTAAATAATAGAAAATCAAGCTGCACTTACCACCTGGATTTTTAAACTCAAAGACATCCAGTTTTGACCTGTTTATTCCTGAATTTTGATCTTGTGTTTCATTTCCTGTTGGATTGAAAACAAACAAATATATGTAAAACTAACTGACAGCTAGCTAACTAACATTTAAAATCAGATCCAGAAAAAATGTATTTATTTTATTATATTATTTCATTAAATTTTTGAGTTTATTAATATGTGGCTAATGTAATTTATAACTAAATACCTTTACTATGATCTGTGCTCTTTGAAATGCTATCGTGATCAAGCTTGGTCTTTTTATCTGCAAAAGAAAAACATAGAAACATTTTTTACCATATTCAGCTGTTGATAATAAATTAAAATAAACTAATGCTCTAGTCAGTTGGGGTATAGCATGGAGTTTAGCCAGGAATAGGACTTATTGCTGTCCCTTTTTGTGCGTTGATGATTTTGTGGGCTAATGCATAAATCATGAAATGGTTAAATTGTATAGGACACACTGTACCTGGCTCAGCAACAAGAAAATTTGACGATTACCATGCATGCAGCCAGTTACTAAGACAATTTCACAAGTTTTTTTACGAATTAACTATTGAGAATTTTATTTTTTTATGAAAAATCTCATTCGGAGAGCTGGTAATGTCCGATGGTCAGATTCGATTTAAAACGAACATTAAACATTCTTCTTTCGGCGAAATATAAATTAAAACAATAGAGGACAGAAGAAGATAAGGATTTATCTTCATTAACTTACCAGATTTGAGCGTAAAGCCAAAATTTAGGAGCGTATCTCTTTTTCGTTTATTCGTGTCCATTTTTAAAGTGATAGCATACAATTTTCCTCTCGCGAACGGCGAAGTGTAAAACCCGGAAAAACCCGGAAAAAATAAAGCGATTTTCCGGAAATCATGGAAAAGGCTGTAAGTGCCTCAAAACGTGTGCTAGAGTCATACATTTCGTATCTATAAAAACTAGAGACTCTCAGCTTTTACATATTTGTAAATAATTATATTTGCTTGCAGGAAATTAAAGTTATAGAGCTCCTGAATATAGCATTACCGTTGCCGTAAAATACGGCCGTACAGGAAAACCCGGAAATCTTTGAAAGGACTATAAATTCTTAAATACGTAAGCCGGAATAATAAAAATTGTATTAATATTAACTAAAGACTCTCAGCTTTTACATATATGTAAATAATTATATTTGCTTTCGGTAAATTTAAGTTATAAAGTTTATTAGTTTATTGAAAGGAAATTTAAACTAATAATTTCTTCCCGGTTTTTCTGTAGAATCGGCTATTTCTTTATCAAATTAAACTTACTTCACGTCTTTAAATCAAGCTTATTTTCACAAATGATTGATATTGAAAGGCAGTTTAAACATATATAGTATTTTCTTTAATCTATCTTTACTAAATATTATTCACTTAGAGCATCTAACATTATTTCCGGAAAATCAAGTTTTTTTCCCTGGGTTTTCCGTAGAATCGGGATATTTTTTATCAAATTAAACTTACTTTACATCATTAAATCAGGCTTATTTTTACAAATGTTTGTTATTGAAGGGTAAATAAAACATATATAGTATTTTCAGTCATTTATCTTTGTTACTTTTTTAATTAGAACGTCAGAAATGTTTTCCGGAAAATCGATCTTGTTTTCCGGGTTTTCCGGGACTTTTCCGGGTTTTACACCTGCCCTCGCGAACGTCTATTGGTTGAAAGAGCTATAAGAACCAATCAAAATTCGCGAAATACTGGTACCTACAAGGCACAGTATATTTTGCAGGCAGATTTTGCAGGCAATATAAACAAAGAAGGATTTTGCAGGCAATATACACAAAGAAGGATATTAGATTTTGCAGGCAAAATAGATTGTTTAGGAGAGTAGGAAAAGGTGTTATATTTATACCATGAAGTGTGAATGGGTTCTTTAAAGGCTGTTGTTTTACAACAAATGAGGTTTTAAAGAAGGGGTTTTGTGTTCCTCTTACTGTTGAAACATTTGTGATTAATATTGTTCATTTTGTTAAATCATACATGTAATACAGGTCAGTATAAACTATTTACTTACTTACTGTTTATGTTATACATTCAATGTGTGTTTTTAGACAATGAAATTATTTTATTTTTAGTTATGATATGAGAAGTTAAGTATGGAATAATTACAAATATTTAGTTAAAATATGGAGAGCCAACAACAGTGTAAATTTTCGGTACTTATAACTGTATATTAAAATCACATAAAACAAAATGATGATTATCACATGAAACTTAACCAGGTACATTTTCAGGAGTGTAGGACAATAGCCCACTTCTATAAATAATTATGCATTTAATGAAGAAACTGAGTATGTAATGAGTTTAAAATATATATTCATAAGTCAACAGTGTAGACTTTTTTTTAAAGTTTGAAATTGAAAGGAATAAATGAGTAAAACACACTATATAACTGAATATGAAAATTAATGTTTTGACTATAAATGGAAAAAGATTGAAATTGTATTTAAAATAAATAGATATAGATTAAACATAATAAGATAATTTTCAGTCTAGTCCAGTGGGCTATTGTTCTAGTAGGCTGTTGTCCCAGTCGTTTTTTTTTTTCAAAACAACTGCAGTTTTAAGACACCAATTAACAGGAATTTTGTAAAACGTGTATTACTTTGTAAATGTTCATAAAAATTATGTTCTGTGTTAAAGCCTCTGCTAATGCTTCCTTTGTAGACTTCAATTGCAATTATAACAGGAACTGAAATTATTTGAAATTTTTAGAACCTAAAATTTTTTAACAGCTTATTTTCTAATATGCAGTTTTTATCTAATCTATATAAGTATTCTTATCATTTTGTTATAGATAAGTATTTATTCTATATTAAAATAATTATTCTCAATATAGATCTTTAACATTTCACACACTTAAAGGGCATATTTCTCAGTATTACTTTTCATTTATATATTAGCCTGTTTATTGCTATAATTGGTTTAGCTCCATTCACACCTTCAAATCTGCATATTTATTATTATGTCATAATTGTCCATTAGTCAGTGGTCAGCAGAGTAGACATTTTGGTCACAAATGTGACAAATCACTGTTTATTGGTTTAATCCTTTTATCACCTATTAAGGTCAATGATGAACCTTTACGAGTGAACAACAATAAATGAGAATTAGTATTTTTATATAGGACAGACAGACAGATAACTTTATTTCACCAAAGGTATTTTAAAATACATGATGAGGATATGCAAATTCAAAAACTATAGGCCATATCAAGATGCGGTAGAAATCAGCAATCAGAAATTTAAATATACAAGAGGGCCATGATGGCCCTGTATCGCTCACCTGAGTATGACTGCTTTTAACAAAGTTGCTATGGACCTGGTTAATTGACCCCAGATGACCCAAACTTGACCTAGAAATTATTGAAACAATCGCTTTGACAAATTTCCAGGATATTTAGACTGAAAAAATAGCATCTAGAGTGTTAACAAGGTTTCTCAATATTTAGGCTCTGTGTCCTAGTTTTTGACCCCAGATAACCCATATCCAAACTTGAGCTACAAATCATCAAAACAACCTATCTGACAAATTTCCAGGACATTTGGACTTAAAATGTGGCCTCTAGAGTGTTTACAAAGTTTTTCCATATTTGGGCTCTGTGACCTAGTTTTTGACCCCAGATGACCTATATTTGAACTTGAGATAGAAATCATCAAAAAAACCTGTCTGAGAAATTTCCAGGATATTTGGACTGAAAATGTAACCTCTGGAGTGTTAAAAAGTTTTTTACATATTTGTACCATGTGACCTAGTTTTTGATCCCAGATGACCCATATCCAAATTTGAGCTAGAAATCATTGAAACAACCTTTCTGACAAATTTCAAGGATATTTGGACTAAAAATGTAACCTCTAGAGCTTTTACAAGGTTTTTCTACTTTCGGGCTCTGTGACCTAGTTTTTGACCCCAGAGAACCTATATTCAAAACTGAGCTAGAAATCATCCATAGAATCTTTCTGACAAATTTACAGGTTATTTGGACTGAAAATGCTACCTTTAGAATATTAACAAGGTTTTTCCATATTTGGACTCTGTGACCTAGTTTGTGACCCCAGATGACCCATACTCAAACTTGATCTAGAAATCCTCAAGACAATTTCTCTGACAAATTTCCAGATTATTTGGGCTGAAAATGTAACCTCTAGAGTGTTAACAAGATTTTTCTATTTTTGGGCTCTGTGATCTAGTTTTTGAACCCAGATGACCCATATTTGAACTTGTGCTAGAAATCTTTGAAGCAACCTTTCTGACAAATTTCCAGATTATTTGGGCTGAAAATGTAATCTCTAGAGTGTTAACAAGATGTTTCTATTTTTGGGCTCTGTGACCTAGTTTTTGAACCAGGATGACCCATATTTGAACTTGAGCTAGAAATCATCAAAGCAACCTTCCTGACAGATTTCCAGATTATTTGGTCTAAAAATGTTACCTCTAGAGTGTTAAGAAGGTTTTTCAGTATTTGGGCTCTGTGACCTAGTTTTTGACCCCAGATGACCTATATTTGAACTTGACCTAGAAATCATCAAAGCAACCTTTCTGACAAATTTCAAGATTATTTGGGCTGAAAATGTAACTTCTAGAGTGTTAACAAGATTTTTCTATTTTTGGGCTCCGTGACCTAGTTTTTGAACCCAGGTGACCCATATTTGAACTATAGCTAGAAATTATCATTAGAACATTTCTGACAAATTTCCAGGGTATTTGGACTGAAAAAGTAGCCTCTAGAGTGTTAACAAGGTTTTTCTATATTTGGGCTCTGTGACCTAGTTTTCCAACCCTGATAACCTATGTTCGAACTCGTCTGAGATATTAATGAGACAAACATCCTGACCAAGTTTCATGACAATTGAGGCAAAAATGTTACCACTACAGTGTTAACAAACCAATTGTTAACGGACGGACGGACGGACGACGGACAAAAGGTGATCAGAAAAGCTCACTCTGTCACTACGTGACAGGTGAGCTAAAAATGTAAGGTGTAAAGGGGAATTTCAGTCAACTGGTTAATTCAAGTACTCAACAAAGAATAAACAAAGAGTAAAAAATACCAATTTTACATGTACTTGACTTAATATCTTTTCATAAGTAAACATATCAAGGTTGAATTGACCGGTCAATCTAAAATGGATATAAAAAGCGAAATCGAAGAGAAACCAAAACAAAATGTCCGATGGGCCAGCATCACAGAAATCTCTAGCAACTAAAATTATTATGGACAATGACATTATTCTTGTGCCTCAAATGAGGGCATTTATGGTAAAAGGAACAAAAGACAAAAAACATTCAGACACCTTATTTCCTAAAGAAACCTGCACTTGTTCATCTACCAGTAGGTGCTACCATATAATATCAGCTATGATGGCAATAGGCAGAGGACAAAAAAGTATAAAAAGAAACTGTCGACCAAAACACCAGAAAAAATGTGGCACAAAAAAGGGAAGAAAGGATGACACAGAAATGGATGACTTGGTAGCTCCTGCACCAGATTCTGTTGCAAATAAAAAATGTATCTTTAACATGCCTGTTGATCTTCAAGACTCAAAAACAGTCAGGCCAAACCCAAATGTAAAGAAATCTCTGTTTGATGAAACAACTCCAGAGTCACAAAAATCTTTAATTAACAGTACACCAAAAACACCAAAATCCATATTAAAAAGTAAAAACAGCAGTAACAATTCACAAACTTGTAGCAAAAATGATACACACTTATATAGGATTAAATTTATTACGTTTTATATAACAGCATGTATTTCTTAAGAACTATGAAAAACACTAATTATTTTGGCATGCTTTATATCAAATTTATAACATTACACATGATTATTTTTTTGAATAATGTAAAACAGACCATATAATAAGATGAAACAGACCATATCCTGGGACAAAATGAATATAGTAATTGTGGAGTAAAAAATATATATAGAAATATCTAGATTATAAACAAAAGTAAACAATATTAAATGTGTCAACTGTTGTTTATTATTTCAATCCATTTATCGCCTAGGACATTTTACATGTACCCCAATTATGGCATTGAATTCAGTACTTAGGAATTATATCTGTTAAAAGTTAAATGTTAAAAAAAAACCCACAAAACTTCTTTTTAAACATCATTTGTTATAAACCAACAGCCTTTAAAGTTACAATTCACACTTCATGGTATAGATAATCACCACATAGATTTTCCTACTCTCCTATACAATCTATATTGCCTGCAAAATCTAATATCCTTCTTTGTGTATATTGCCTGCAAAATCCTTCTTTGTTTATATTGCCTGCAAAATCTGCCTGCAAAATATACAAACCCTACCTACACACACATTGTGCTTTAAATGGATGCGCACGCACGTACCCACGAGAACCATCAGTGGTGTCGGGGCAAAATAGTTCTCTTTAATTTCGTCCATATAAACAATTTTCACATCGGTTTTTCAACTGATAGAAATGCAGTTTCAGCCGATGACTTTCATCGGCAATCGGCTGTTAATGAAAACACTGCTCTATCTACTTTCAGCCACAACAAAACAAAAAGAAGCATTTGACTGGAATAAAGAAAACAGTAAGTAGTGCACTGGAAGCTTGCTCTTCTTTTATTTAGCTGCTATACATCTATGAACTTTCACTTGTCAATGTTGAAGTACATGGCTGTTAGAACATGAATGCAGAACATGTTTTTAGTTAATTTATGTTGCAAACTTTATTAACAATATGAGACCACTCATAATAGAACTTACCACTTGTGGAGTTTTAACAACTTATCAATGCTGAGGAAGAATTGCTTATTGTAGCTGTAATAGTTACTTCATCAGTGGTATAACTTTTATATGACTTCTCTGGCAAAAGTCTATAGATACTGGCTAAGAAATGACAAACATCAGGTGGCAATGGTTGGATTAGTTATTTTTATGCTCCCCGAAGGGCGAGCATATAGTTGCCGCTTTGTCCGTCCGTTCGTTAGTCCATCCGTCATAATTTTGTCTGGAGCATAACACAAAAACTATGAGAGATATCAAGACCAAACTTCACAGATAGTTAGATCTCATTAAGGAGCAGTGCAGTGCACAAGAAGCATAACTCTTGCTTTATTAATTTTTGAGTTATTGCCCTTTGAAATTTCTCATACTTATTTTTTGTCCGGGGCATATCTCACAAAGTATAAGAGTTATCAACTTGAAACTTTATAAGTAGATAGATCTCATTGATGAGCAGTGCATTGCACAAGAACCATAACTCTTGCTTTATTAATTTTTGAGTTATTGCCTTTTGAAAATTCTCATACTTATTTTTTGTCCGGGGCATATCTCACAAAGTATGAGATATTAACATGAAACTTTATTGGTAGATAGATCTCTGTGAGGAGAAGTGCATCATGCAAGAACCGTAACTCTATTTTGCATAATTTAGGAGTTATTGCCCTTTGTTATTTTTCATACTTAAAAAAAAAAAAAAAAAATACATATTAAACAATAGCCCTTTTGGAATTGGCATTTATTCGGGGAGCATCCATTGGTTCTACCGATTTCTTGCGTTATAACTCTGTTATTCTCAGGTTTGCTGCAGTCCAAGATACAGAATGAAACGATCATCAAGAGTAGCAGAAAGTCCAAATTTATCACAGTGTACTCAGAATTCTTCAAAAGATTTCCTGTGATAGGTAACTGTTTGATTTTAGAAATAAATTGGAAGGAGTTTCAGATTTTTATTTTATTCTTTACATTAATTTTTGTTTCAGTCATCGAAAAATAAGTCGGATGTGTTTAACTGTGTCCCGAATATCAAAATGCTCATTTTTATAATGCTAACTATAAATACAAGTTTTCAATTTCAGATGGCAGGTTTGTAAAACTTTGTTAAACTAATGTTACAGGTTTGAAATGGGTGACTGAGTTCCAGAAACAGGACGCCAAGCAAGAGCCCTGGTACCTGTGTTTTATGTGTCAACAGAAATTGCAGTGGAAGAGTATACTTGATCATGTTACCTCCAACCTCCATAGGTTGAATTATATGGTAAGTTCCCTCCAGATCATGTTACCTCCAACCTCCATAGGTTGAATTATATGGTAAGTTCCCTCCAGATCATGTTACCTCCAACCTCCATAGTAAGTTCTGTCAGATCATGTTACCTCCAACCTCCATAGTAAGTTCTGTCAGATCATGTTACCTTGACCTCCATAGTTAGTTCTGTCAGATCATGTTACCTGGACCTCCATAGTTAGTTCTGTCAGATCATGTTACCTCCAACCTCCATAGTAAGTTCTGTCAGATCATGTTACCTGGACCTCCATAGTTAGTTCTGTCAGATCATGTTACCTCAACCTCAATAGTAAGTTCTGTCAGATCATGTTACCTCAACCTCCATAGTAAGTTCTGTCAGATTATGTTACTTTAACCTCCTTAGTCTGAGTTTTATGGTAAGTTTTGTATGCTCTGTTTGTTAGAAGCATTTTCACACAGTGACTTTTTTTTTTCTTACTGGACTCTGCCTTATAGTGATTTCTTACTGGACTCTGCCTTATAGTGATTTCTTACTGGACTCTGCCTTATAGTAATTTCTTACTGGACTCTGCCTCATAGTGATTTCTTACTGGACTCTGCCTCATAGTGATTTCTTACTGGACTCTGCCTTATAGTAATTTCTTACTGGACTCTGCCTCATAGTGATTTCTTACTGGACTCTGCCTTATAGTGATTTCTTACTGGACTCTGCCTTATAGTGATTTCTTACTGGACTCTGCCTTATAGTAATTTCTTACTGGACTCTGCCTTATAGTGATTTCTTACTGGACTCTGCCTCATAGTGATTTCTTACTGGACTCTGCCTTATAGTGATTTCTTACTGGACTCTGCCTCATAGTGATTTCTTACTGGACTCTGCCTTATAGTGATTTCTTACTGGACTCTGCCTCATAGTGATTTCTTACTGGACTCTGCCTCATAGTGATTTCTTACTGGACTCTGCCTTATAGTGATTTCTTACTGGACTCTGCCTCATAGTGATTTCTTACTGGACTCTGCCTTATAGTAATTTCTTACTGGACTCTGCCTCATAGTGATTTCTTACTGGACTCTGCCTTATAGTGATTTCTTACTGGTCTCTGCCTTATAGTGATTTCTTACTGGACTCTGCCTCATAGTGATTTCTTACTGGACTCTGCCTTATAGTGATTTCTTACTGGACTCTGCCTCATAGTGATTTCTTACTGGACTCTGCCTTATAGTAATTTCTTACTGGACTCTGCCTCATAGTGATTTCTTACTGGACTCTGCCTTATAGTGATTTCTTACTGGTCTCTGCCTTATAGTGATTTCTTACTGGTCTCTGCCTTATAATCATTGTTTTTTTTTCTTCAGAAGTGACATATTTTCATTTATAAATGTTTCTTTAATGGAAAGTCTTAATATTATGTATGAAAATATAGTTTATTTAATGCATGCAATTATATGTTCCATTTAAGAGAATCTGGAATGCATATCATCAAAACATTTTAGCAAGTTTATTTAGACTCCGTAAACAATATATATACCTGGTCATAGAAGACAATGTTGAGGAAAAGGTGTGATTTTTTTACATTGTAGAAGAAGAGTGATTACCGTCAGAAATACAATGCAGTGTACCATGCAATAAAGAAAGACAAGCAGTCAGCTAGACCTTTGATAGAACAGTATTCTAAAGAGATAGCTGGTATTGAAGGCCCTCCAACAGAGATAGAGGTCATGGTAGAACTTCACATCAACACTGAGGCATTCAAGTCTGTTGCTAAAGTACAAGGTAATAAAATTAACTCTTCTTATTTATCATGTTTCTTTTTTATCTTGTGGAATGTAAACTTAGGCAAGATGTGCTTGAGATATATCAGGATTAAATTATTAAAAATATTTTATGGCCAGTTGGTCTTAAATTGCTTTGGAAAATGCAAAACTCACTTGGCTAATATTGTAAAATGAGTCATCAATGTCACACAATCTGTTTTGAATATGTGACGTAGACAGCAATAGTGGATCATTGACATTCAAATGTAAATTAATTAAAAAAGATAGACCTAAACATACTCGGTAGCGTGGTCATCAAAACCTTTAAGTCTTTAAATATTTCAAAGGAGAAGTACGATCAGTCGAGAATACTAATCGGCACTAAATTTTTCAGGTTCTGTAAATGAAATTTTGTTTCTAAAAATATCTTATGTATTCAAATTAGCATCTTCCAACTATATCTGAGAGGTTACAGAAAACGAAAGTAGGTGTTTATATATCTGTTGATATCCATGAACATAGTTAAGTTATAAGTGAAAATAAAAAGCAGAGTTTCTTTTAAGCAAGTTGTCTATGCATTGGTGTGAATATTTAGTAGTAATCTTTAAATGGGCACTACAGAAAAATACTGTCACTGTCAGTAACACGGTTTCTTGTGACCTCATAGGTCATTTATTATCAGAAGTATACTGGAGATAGGTTTAAAGGAAGGTTAAGTAGTGCTGTAAGTGGTATATTTTCGGTTTATTGTTTGTCATTTCCAGAGAATGTGAAAGCCCATTCTACCACGGCATCATCATCACAGCCAATACAGATCAATATATCAGCCACGTAAGTTACCATTTTTAGAAGAGTTATAGTCATTTTTATGAAAACTTTTCCTCTGAAAGACAGAGGAAACTGATTAATAGCTTGTAAAATAAGGATCTTATTAACAGATTGTATAGGATTTTAAATATGTTTAAAACAGAGAATATATTTCTTCCACTGAATTTTTTTGCTCATTGTTAAAGCAAATATGTGTTAAATAGTTAATTGTTCATTTACTTTTGGCAGAAGGACAAATTACAGTCATTCCTTGATAACTCAAAGTTGTCAGGACTGCAAGAAATATTTGGAGGCTCGAATAATTTGAGCCATAAAATCAATTGTTATTTTATAATACTGCCTCATTATTATGAACAATATAGCTTCTAAATTAGTTTCTTTAAGTTATCTGTTGGTATTTTAAAACTTCCCCGAATTTTTTGGTCATTTCATGATTCTGTGTTTCTTTATAAAGGATACATTTATATAAAAATGGTTTTTTTTTATTGCTAAATGACAAAATCACTTGTAAAGGAAATGATATGCGACACCACAGGCAAACATACCCAAAACACTGTTATGGTTTATTGTCACGATGATACATACCTTTTCTGCAATTTTTGCCAAATACACATTTTATAAATGGTCTTTTTGTGTAAGTTGCAGTGAATTTCTTGGGCAGGACTCGTGACGCTATACTGTGGAGTTGTAAATTGCTTTTGGATTATTCATTCCTTCAAAAGATGATCCGCCTGTGTTATGACAGTTCAGTTAAAACCGTTTTAAAATTATCATAATTTGCGGATTTCAACTGATTTGAAGTTAAAAACATTTAAAGCAGTGCAAATAAGCTGAAAATTGACTAATGGATCAAATGTTCCTTTTCACAGTTATGACAACCTATGAGACAGATAACACCCCAGTTAGGAGTTCATCCCTTGAGAACAATAAAACGTGTTAATGATTATATTGGGACCATTAAAACACATCGAGCCACATAATAATTTGAGCATTGCGACTTCAAGTCACGTTTATTATTGAATATTCTTAGAACATGAAAGTCCGTAACAGAAAGATGCAATGCATCTTAGAATTCGAACTCCGAACTTAGCGCATCGAAGACAAACACTCTAACCACTAAGCCAAAGAATTAATTCCCTGATGCAGTTGTCAGAGGTTGTATTTATACAATTATAGAAAGGTATGCACTAGACTTTAACAATATAGAAATATAAGTACAAATATTCGGGACCAAGTGTCAGCTTCGAGTCATCGAGGAAATTGAGTGAAAGCGAGTCTGAGCAATCGAGGAATTACTGTACCATCTTTACCTTCTGTGTCTTTGAATGTTGTCAGCATTTATAAAATCATAGTCTGTGTTTTCCTGGTTCTCTTTTTCATAATATAACCTAAGTAAAAATTCCTATGTGGTAAGACTAAATATGAATGTGACTTAGCTAGTTCCATATATTGCACAATGGGTTTTACTTCAGGGAAATCATATCCAAAACATTAAGATTCTGTATTTTGATGCATACTAAGGCATCCTTTATTTCTAAGTTTGTATAAACAAACAATTTTTGGGACTTAAATACATTTATTGCAGGTCTGTCTCAGGTGTTAATAAAACAGCTGAATTAACTTCCTTGGCTGTGCAGCCATCATCAAGTGAACCTTTTCATGCCAATTCTGATTTGACAAGTGCACCTGCTCAGTCACACAATATGGCCCCTAGCGTGCAGATTGGGGAAGCAGTACAGAACATGGTCACAAACATGCAAACTGGAACTACAGCACAGCAGTACCAGGGACAGCCCTCATTTCAGTCCCAGATACGACCACCACCATTGGGAGCTCTTCCCATTAGACCACCCCCTTTACACCCACCACCTTCAGCATCTATGGGACTGAACAATCCCATACCTGCTCCAATTATACGACCAGAAGCACCCAGAGGCTGTCAGCTGCATCTGTTTCAGTTGCTTCATTGTCATATCAGTGTAATTCAAGTGCAAACATATCTGCACCAGCAGCAAGTGTAGGTATGGTAAGGACTTTAGCTCCACCAGTGAATTATGTTCCAGCTGCATCAGGGCAATTTCAGATGATGTTGGCATCGCAAAACTCCAGTGGCACAAACATTATACAGCCATTAATGTCAGTTCCTATACATAGACCACCACCAGTGTCAGTTTCTTCTCAGAGACCCCCACCATTGTTACAGCCTTCTCTAATGGGGCAGAGTTTTCCTCAGACAAACTTAACCATGCCAGTATCTTTTCAGCAACATCCAATGCAAGGACTTTCACGGAATGTTCCTGCACTACCAGGAGTTCAGGCAACAGCTGGAAATACTTCAGTCATGTCTGTACCTGGACAGTATACTAGTATCCAGTCCATGCCTCCTCCAACAGTTTTGCATGGTTCTAGTAATTCCATCGGACGTAAACCAGCCCCTTGGCAAAGACAACCTATTGCTTTACAAAATCAGTCAGTAGAAAATTCTACTCCACAGCAAGCTGTTCTGCCAAAACCTCAGGATGCAGTCAGCCAGCAGTTTTAACATTGGAAATATTCCACAGTTGACCTCATCTGTGCAAGCTCCCACAAAAGATCAGTTTGTTAATGCTGCAAACATTGCAAGGTCAATAGAATATAATTATAGAGACAATGAACAGTATTTAAATAGAGATATTGGACAACAACAAGAGACATCCTTTGTCAACTATGGTAAAAATGAAGCTATTGATTTTAAAGAAGATGAGCACAGAATGAGTCCTGTTAGTAAAAGTACTAATTTTAGCGATTCAGAGAGGGGTGTTAAAAGAAATGTTGGAGAACCTGAATATCATGACAGTAATAAGAGGCCTAAACACAAGGAAAAGTTGAACACATATAGAAATGAGAAGGGATTTGAATATCCTCAGAGAAGCACTTCTCGAGAAAGATCTGGTCAAAAGTATGATGATAGAAGAGATTTGGACCAGAGGAGAGCTGGCAGTAGAGATGGAGAATACTGGACAGCAGACAAGAGATATTTGGCAAATAGAAGAGGAGATATTAGAGAACAGAATAGAGGAAACAGCAGAGATGAAGATCTTAGGAGGGAAGATAATAGATTCAGGGGTCAGAGCCGTGGTAACAGTACAGGGAGAGATCAGAGAAGAGGTGACAGCAGAGATGAAAGGAGAAATTATGGCAGTGATTTTAGAAGGGGTGACAGTGAAGATCAGAGAAGTGATAGTAGAGAGCAAAGAAGTGATAGTAGAGAGCAGAGAAGTGATAGTAGAGAGCACAGAAGTGATAGTACAGAGAAAAGAGGCAACAGAAGAGATGAAAGAAGAGGCAGTAATGGAGACGGAAACCAGAGAAGGGTTGAACAAAGAGGAAGAGGACAGAGAATTGTCAACACTAGAATTGAAAGAAGAGGGGGCAGTAGCGATAGAAGGAGGTCAAGAAGCCCATTCAGAATAGGAAAGAGCGGAAGTCCCACAGGCTTCAGACAGAGAGACGATTCTAGAAGAGACAGAAATGACAGATACAGTATGGAATCTGAACGCTCATTAAGTCCTAGAAGGAAAGCACTCAGTAGAGATGATGATATTCTCCGTAGAGACAGACGAGAGCTTTCCTATCCCAGTGGTGAGCAAATGCCTGTGGATGACTATAATATCCCACTTGATGAAGATAAAGTTGATGACTTAGTGAGACTGTATAGTGACAGAGTAGATGACAATTATGATAACTTTATGGGACATGAAGGAGAATTTGATGATCTTGTTGATCCAAGGTTCGATGGCTATAGAGATGATGATGATTATGGAAGAAGTAATCAAAGGCATCGCGATGAAAGGGGTAAACTAAGAAGTGATTTTGGTTTGATAAATCGTCAGGATCACGGATATGGAGAAGATTTTAGATACGAGGTAGAAACAAGTCAAAGATTTGATGGCAGAAATTTTGATAGGTATGGTGAAAGCAACAGAAATGACTGTATAGAAGATAATTCTAACATGTATGGTGAGTTTACTGGAATAAATTATAGTAGGAACCAAAGCAATAGGGATAGATCTGATGAAGCAAGGGCTTATGGTTCTAACAATAAGTTCGCAATAGGGGATAGTGTGCAGAGTCTGGATAGAAAAAGAAATTTAGATAATTATCAGCAACAAGAACAGTCTTGGCAACCAGGTGGAAATCAGAGTACTCAGCATAGAAATGAGGCATGGAAAAGAAAGTCCAGAGAGGAAAGTAGACCAGGAGAAATTCCAGGGTCGGGGCTTTGAGGCAAGATGGCAACAGAATGAACTATGCAAGAGATATTGAATCAGAAAGGCAAACATATAGATATGATGATGAAAGACTTTTTGATGATGTTGGAACACCAGATGATATTCTTGTAAGTAATTTTCTATTGTGAAAAGTTTTATTTGAAGCAGACCATATTCTTCAGCAGGTTTAGACTTTTGTTATGTTCTTTTATGATTCAGTGCTTTTATGGTCTCCCAATCCAAGATGGTGCATTGTTTTAATTATTGATACTCTTCCAGCTTGCTATTTTAGTTATTAATGTTTTTTTTCTGTTACAGCCTGATCCCTCCAGAGAGGAGATTGAGGCACTGTTGAGGAGAGCTGTGAGTATACTGTTATCTCTTTACAAGTAACTGTAAGAATTTATGTAGCATGAAATGTTTAGAATTTATCTATTAAATGTATGAAATTTATATGCCTGCTTGAAAGAGTTTGAATGTTATTTTCATTTCAGAATACCATGGTAACACCACCATGCAATGAGTACAATGACTATGAGGTAAGATCTTTGCAGTTTTAAATTTCTGTTATGATTAGCCAGTGTCTTTACATTATACATACATGTCTATTAATATATCTGGCCTCCTACTTGTTCATAACACATGAAATTGGAATCAAAGTACTTGTGAAATTAGTACAAAAATTGTCTGGTTGATGTATATTGATTACTGGTCAGCTGAATGCTTGGTATGTGTGTTTAACTTTATTCTCTTGTTTTCATAGTAGACGTTAACATGGTTTTTAAAAATTTTTCTCAACATTTCGAGGGAATTTAAATTACTCATCTTGTAAGATTAAAGGTTAAAAGACAAGTTTCATTATAAATATGGTAAAGTCATAAAACCTGATTGTCTATGTTGGTAAATAGAAAATGTTAGTAGAGACATTAAAAGACAGAGTATTCAATAGGAGGATGAAGTGACTGGATATAATATGAACCAAGCAGGAAGTAGTTCAACCTACCAGCGAGGAAGTAGAGGTCGTCAAGCCTTCAGGGGACGGGGCCCAAGATCTGGCAGGTGAAATAATACGAGAGTTAAAACCAAAAGCTAACCACACAGTGTAAGATTTTAGAGTTTTCGAGTGGTTGTACTTTAATATCTACATTACCCTTGTATTTAACCTGACCTGCCGTCAAGGTACTCCTGAACGTACAGGGTGGATTTAAGTCGTGTTTTAGAGTTTAAGCGTCATAATGTCATTCAAAAATAAGAGGCAGCTTTACAGCTTCATAAGAAGAATGATTGGATATGTCGTGCACTTCTTTACAGCTTCATAAGGAGAATAATTGGATATGTCATGCACTTCTTTAAAGTAATGAAAAACTGCTGGCTTGCACAGGCGAAATTATTTTGAATGGAATAAAGAGGAAGATAGATTCAGTGGATATTTTTGTACACAATTGAACAACTAGCTATAACACACACAGCAAGACAGTTAGAAGATCCCTAACCCTTATTAAGAGTGTTTCCTTTTAGAACTTTAGGATGTTAATAATATTTTTCTTTTTCTTTTCTGCAGATGTCTGCAAGGAATCAACCAAGTAAAAGTGTGAAAAGACGAAAGAGACTTACGTAGAGACACACTGTGTGATAAATCCAAACAAAGAAGCTATAACTTGTATCTAGTCCTTGGGTGTTTGAAGAAGCCAAATTGCTTACAGACTATTAAAACTGAGCCAACCTGCAGATTCATGATAAATCTGGGTTAATTTTCCTAGGCTTTGAACATGTCCCCTCATATGGATGATTAAGAATAATGTTATATTAATTCTACTTCAAAGTTACAGGCACACAAGATTTACCTTTTCCCAGGCTGGCCCTGTAAACATGCATTATTCTGAAGTAAAATTAAATCTGTATCTGTAGCTACTGTTCTGTGTCTTGAAAAGACTCTGTCAAAATTTAATGAAATATTCACAAACAGGTGATTAGATACTATATATACCAGCTTAAATTGGTTAAATCTGTTCTATGAAAAACAGGTTTCTTAAATGGAAATGCATGTGTGACATATTCATTCTTGATATATTTTCTAGCAGAAACAGGTTTCTATTAATTTTTAATTTCACTGAGAAAACTTTTTAAGAACCTAAATTCAGTAATTAAATTTGTTTTTTTGAAATGCATATACATATATTGTTGAATTTCCAGGTTTATATTGGTTCAAGGTCTATTAGTAAAGCAGGATTTTCATTGTTTCACAGTCTGTCATTTAATGCAGCTGTATATATAGGATGTAGAAAATACATATTCTTTATATTTGTTACAATAGGAAGCATCATGTTAGAATCATAGCTGCTTATAGGCAATGATAAGAGTATGGTTTAGACTGAACCACAGGGATGAAATTTTAAATACATTCTGTAAAGAAAACATGGACACTTATTTTTGATTGGTAGTAGTAAAAAGTTAAGGGAGATAACAAAATAATTTTGCTTATATGATAATGAAATGTATATTAATAATATGTCTTTCTCCATGCATGCAGAAATAAATCTCAGCAAGTGTTTTAAGATTACTCTGTTATAAAACTGCAGTATTTAGATGAACCTGTGTATGCATGCAGACGTATTTTTACATGCTCATCGAAAGGCAGAAGGTATTATAGAAACTCGCACGTCGGGTGACATCAACAGGTTTATCCTTGAGTGACCAGTTTTGATGCCGTTAAGATGTAATTTGCGGACAGCCAGATACAACATATCAGAGGAGTTAAAACATTAACATTTTGAATAAGTAATATTTTAGACCAGTGCAGGTACACCATTAAAACTAAAAGGGTTGTTTATTTTTATGGAAACTGCATTTATCATAGGTTATGTGGCTGCAGCCATTTTTTTACAGTGACCTGAAATATCGCCCCTGATTGGCTGCCTCGATATGACTTTTTCTGATACTGTATTGCACTGAGTACACTGTGACTTGTATACTTACAGTCTCCACCAATAGCAGCAGAAGCCAGGATCTACAATATGACAACAGTTAAATATGGTTTTCCACTTTATTCAGTTAAAAAAAACGTGTAACACTTTGGCAGTGGTGTTAATGGGAGCTCCTGTCAGCGAGACCAACTCCAGAGCTTTTACCATAGTAGATGTAGGGGTCTTGCATCTATACATAGTTTCTTTATGGAACCTGAAATAGATAAGAAATACTGAACTTAGGCATCACTTATGTT
The DNA here is from genome assembly GCA_012932295.1 of Cyclina sinensis. Taxonomy (NCBI): domain Eukaryota; kingdom Metazoa; phylum Mollusca; class Bivalvia; order Venerida; family Veneridae; genus Cyclina; species Cyclina sinensis. The sequence continues at coordinate 41,632,150 of JAAONU010000004.1, forward strand.
ATCTTGAAATTTAGAAGTGTGAACATTCAATTAAATTTCAATTAATAAGAGATTGTTGACAAAATGTCTATAACGCGTACACATAACACAAGACTGAATTAAACCCTATGAATAAATGGCTGATCACACGACTGTCATGTGACTTACGAAAGGGAACAGCGAGCGCAGCAGACAACAATTAACATTTTTCCCACGCTCATTTTTGCGAAGAAAATGACACAAAGTTTCACTTTTTATTGGAACGCCCATGGCGGGCGGGCGGCGTCCAGTTTTGTCTGGAGCATATATTCAACCTACATGGATGGATTTTAATGATATTTGGTACCACTGTTCACCATCAAAAGCGCATGAACCAGGTCTCTAAGGTCAAAGGTCAAAGTCACAGAAGTCAGAGAAAAATGCTTGTCCGGAGCAAAACTTCTACATGCATTGAGGGATTTTTAATGTAGCTTGGCACAAATGCTAACCATTGTTAGGCAAAATTCAGGTCCCTGTAGCCAAGGTAATGGTCACACATAGAGGCCAAAGGTCAGATAAAAATATAAGAATGTGTGTATGGACCATTTAGTCGTCATGAATTGAGGTATTCTATCAAAAATGTTCACCATCATGAGACTGAGCATTACTCGCATAATCCAGGTCCATATATGCAAGGGAATGGTCACTAGAGATGATTAAATGTCCAGATTTTGTCGGGGAACATAGCTTCTGCATGCATTGAAGGATTTTAGTATTACTTCATTCACACCTAATTTCTAGCGCACGTGTAATTGTTAAACCTATACAAAGCATATATGTAACAAGATAGCGCAAACATACGTGTGTGTGGTTTTTTCGTTTTTTTTTTTTACAATTTGATCGTTTTCTTTTTTATATTCGGATATTTCTAAGGCATATCAACCGGTATTTAACATATATAATTAGAGATAATTCGTCTAATTAATGTGCTCAATATTGGATTAGTTATCTGGTGATTAATCAAATGCCAAAAGACCTGCATTAAACAACTATAATTAATAAAGCGGGAGTAATTAGGTGCAATTAAATATTCAGGGTGACGAAACGACTTTTCATTTACTATACACAATCAGTTCAATACCGGGTATGTCCCCCACTCGCTTTCTCCACAGCCCTGATTCTCCTAGGTATGGAGTTCATGAGGGAGTTTATTCTCCTCATAGGGATGTTAGCCTTCTCTTCCAAGAGCGCGGCTCTCGGCTGGACCGGAATAATAGGGGAGGGACTCGTCTGTAAACAACACCCGCCTCCACTGCCTCAATGGGAATATTCTGGGGACATGTGCCGCCCCCAAGCCATACGACGCTGGGGACGAGCAGTGGTAAGAGGCAGACCTACGTACGGGTGACGTGCCCACAGACCAACCTCCCGCATTCCGTTTCCTGACAGTTTTAGCATGGATAGGACGGTCATGAGTACCTGTGGCTTAAAGGGCAGATTTAGTGGCAGTAAGGTGACGATTGCGGAAATGCGCCAGACGAATAAACCTGTCCTTACGCCCAGACCTATGTCTGTCAGCGACCTGCCCAGTTTCCTTTAGACGCCTAACAAGACGTTCTATAGTGCAAACATTAACACCAAAATGTCTGGCAAACTGTATTTGCCTTTATACTTGGATAATCCTCGCAACGGCCTGGCCCTTCTGAACTTCCGTAAGACGTGCTTTTGTTAATGCTATCAAAAATTATCAAAATATCGGAAAATGATGTGTCTCTATAAAGACTACCTAGTGGTATGACGAGCTGTGTAACTCGGATGTCATAACACTGCTATGCACGAGTTTTTCCCGTTTGATGCTTTCCCCGGGAGACATCGTTACGCAGTCCCGTTATGCGAGAGGTGCTTCACCAATTTTCATTGTTTTTGAACAACGCATTCGCAAGATATAGAGGATATTTGTTTGTTTTTGTGGAAGATGAGAATTTATTTCATCGAGTGAACACCATATGTGATATTTTCACGAGTGGCGCAGCCACGAGTGAAAATATCAACATATGGTGTTCACGAGATGAAATAAATTCCCATCTTCCACTAAAAAACAAACAAATTTTCTTTTTATTTTATGCCAACACGTCAAAAATGGGTTTTTTATGACATTTTTAATCAGGGCCTTCAATAAATTCCCCATGGTAAGCCCCAAATCAATTAATGCGTACTTTGGTTACTCCGCACAAAAAAAGTGCAGACAATCTCCAATACATATGATAACTTTACTTCTGCTGAAATAAACTGAATACACTTTCATCAAATAATATTTATTTTTGTCTACACAGTTTATCAATATTTATTGAATTTTGCCATACATACTTTAATTATAAAAGCGGATTAATACTCAATATTCAATAGTTCGGGCACAAACATGTATTATCAAAATGGTAATTAACTGATTCAAAACAGTGTATTATCACTTTTATCTCACTGATATTTCCCTATATTTCATTGGTAGGCATAAAATAAATTGTAATAATGATGTAATAATGCCACCCTGTGGTTGGTTCTTTATCCCTGGAGTATATAATAAGGTAAGTAAAAGAGACTAAGTTTCGAAATAAGTCCATCAGTAAACGAAACCAAAATCTAACAGAGTAAATGGACTACCACTGTTAACGACGTTTTCTGGTTGTGTGAGAATGTGGGTATATCACTTGTTTCGTCAATGGATAAATGGCTTTTGCAATGAGATAACCCTGGAAAATGAAATTGTCTTTGGTTTAATGCTTATGAACAAAAATGATATTCTCTTGCTAATGTAATGGCTTGTAGGTGTAGTTGAACTGCACGCTTTCTTCATGGAAAAGGTGCAATATGGTTGCTAAAATACATCCAAGAATGGCAGAGGGCAATGTACTGTCTTAACTTAGTGTAATGTTAAAGAAACTGAATAATTTAAAACAAGAAGTGCAATGTATGGACTTGAATATAATGGCTCTGGGTACTGATAAGTTGGCTCATTCATGCCAAATCATTAGGCACTCGGGGAGCAACTAGTTTATGGCCAGTAGGCAATGTAAGCTTATGATTAATGCAACAATCAGATAGGACAAGAGCTTGAAAAATAACATGTTTTTTAATACATTAGTTGATTTTAAATCTATTGCTTAGCTTTCAAATGGATGCTTAAAGAATTTTCTGGAATTGTATTGAGATACTAAAAATCATAAGGTCACCAGAGAGAGTTTTTCTGCTGCCATTTTAGGTTGTATCTCGAGGGAAAAAGAGGCTTCTGCAATGTGATTCAAATAACCGAAGATTAAAGCAAAAGAAGATCCAGTCCCGTCCGAGGTCTAAAATCATCGAGGTATGACAAGTAAGCTTAACACAAAGCAATCCACACTGTGTTACGATGGGAAAGTGATTTTAACTGGTCACATGCTGGGTTTACTTATATTGGTTTTGGTATCGAGTTAGTGTTGTGTAATTTTTAAACGTTTTTGCAAGAAATATATTGTTTATATTTTGTCGTCTTTTTGTTTATGTCTATCTATGGAACGCTTATAATGTTTTGACAGTAATTTTCAATTTGTTATGTACTCCATTCTGTCTAATTACCAGGTTGTGTTGTGCCTTTTTCAGTTGATAGAAAGGCTTTTTTCATTGTATTCGATGCAAACATAATATGCTGAAATAGTAGCCGGATACGTCCATATACTGGCTTGTGGTGTTTGTGTACAGTTTCATGGTGCAATTTTCAATCTAATCTGTCCAAATAATAGTGAACGTTATATTCAGTGCAAATTCTAATTTGTTCATATACAACAGTTTATGTCTATTCACAAGACTTTAGTTGTGCTATGCAAGTTCTAGTTAAGGCGTTCCATATTTGCGAATTAAACCATTAAGAACAGTTAATAGTTTGTTAAGTTGTTTTTGCAAGGAAGTTAGATAAAGTAGTCCCGACACACTCAAATAATGGCCGAAGAATGAAGCATGTCTCATTGTAAAACAGAAGAGTAATTAGCCGTGTATATTAGCCGATAAATGTATCAAAATTCAAAAGAGAAAAAATATGCAGAAACAATGATGTTTTTCACAAGATGAACGTGTAGAAACTATATTTTACTATTGACACATGCGTTAAAGAGTATAATAGACGTATTAAAAATATCCTATGGTACGTTAAGATAACTGCAAAAACTTTTCGAAAGAAAACGTAGAAAGGTGCCATATTTATACAATGTCTGTACCTTGTATGTACATAATCTGTACTATCAATTTGATCTGCTTTAAATAACAGATAATACAAAAGTTTCGGTCTTTTATCTAGGATAAGAAATCGTTTCCTTACTAGACCTAATGTTATTTCAAACGAAAATTCAACGACATCTAAATTCAGTTAATCGAATGAAGCTGCATTGATAGAAAAATGTCGTCTGATCATTTGACTCACTGTGCTCGCTTAAAAAAGGTAATTATTTAATATATACTTCAGTTTGAGTTGGCGTTATGCCCTTAAGAAACACTGAGGAAATCCATTGCCCCCAGAGCTGGCCCCTTGATCCAAAGGCAGAGTTGTCGCCATTTTACCGTCGCGTTTTCAACATTGCTCCATCCCATTTTCATTATTATCTCATTTTTGCATATGGTAGACATTAAAAGGGCGATTGTACAATAATGAAACCATAATATATCATTGCATTTTTGCCATCGTAATATTGTGCAACGTGCGTCATAAAAAATAGATTGTCCATTTTGAAATACTTGAAAAGCAGTATGGTTTTCTCTAAAGTCGTTCGTGCCATCGCGATTTCAGTGCCGCTTCATACCGTTTATATCATCGCACCATCATGCGATCGAGCAGTAATAATATTGTGCAGATTTCAAGTTGGAACACTATGACTGCCAGTATGGGTTTCCCAAAATTTGTCTTTTCATCAAATTAGTTTAAAATGACTATAGTCTACTTCTTACTTTTAAATTTTTTTTTGTTATAGGTTATGCAGAGCGGTAATTAAATGTATTTCTACATTTTATCTGCTTCTGAAACAAGCAACTGAATCGTAACAACAGTATTGAAAAAAAGTTTTTTTCTGAAGAGAGATAATGAAAACAATGCATTTTTCATTATTTCAAAACACTCCTTCTATACATCTTTTTCGCAAGCCACGGTAAGTTCTAATAATAACAAATTGTTACTGCCATTATTGAAATCTTGATAACTTCACCCGTATTTCAAGTAAAAATTGCCAAAGGCACTTAGAAAGTGGGCATTAGACATGATGAATGCCTAAGGAAAGCATTAAGATAGTAATCGGATTTCTTTGTCAGTATTTTTCTAAGATAGGGTCCAAGCTGTCAAGGATCTAAGTCGCGATTATATCATCTATGAATTATAAATCGGTTAATAGTCCTATGATGAATCGACAAGCAAATAGAATGACACTTTTACGAAAAGCATATACATATAAACCATACAATAATTGACCTAAGCTTTTTCATGGAAGATTTTATCTATAAAAGCTATTATATTTTGTTTATTATCATTACTTTTTGGTGAATAATTAAACTTTCTGCTACGATTACAGAGATATTATCATAGAATCAATAAGACTGCAAGAAAAACATTGATGCACAATATCAAGTCGCCGCAGAAGATTCTGAAGACGTGAACTTGTCAGATACATACAGAAATTGCTAGATTACTAGTGTATTTAAATAGACCATCTGTGACATGCCGCCTCGATTAAACCGCCGCCCTAACCACTGACCCAAAGAATCCATTCCCTGACGCATATGTCAGGGTTATATTTATAGATTTCAGGTCGAAAATAATATTATGACAATACAAAAGCGGACACAAATGGTTCAAATAATGACAAAAGCTTTGAGACACGTCACTTCCATATTAAGATATTTAAAATTTTTAAACTGTAAATCCAACTTAGCCTAGCGATTTAGGCAATTTCATTATGCATCATTCAACACCTGTATAAACAGGAACAGCCAGAAACAATATTTTCATATTATGTGAAGTTGAAATTTAATTAAGTAATTAGCTACTGATTATGAAATATATCTATCAGATTCAAACAAAAACATATTTCAAAAACAGTGAAAAAGCATCGAAGTTCCTGAATAAATTGATCTCTGACTGTTTCATTCAACTTCGCTGTACATATATTCACTATATATTGTTACAGAAGAGTTAACAATCTTTGGTGACAATCCAAACAGAAGCGAAAATGTTGCTCCGAAAGAATTCTTCAGCTCCTCTTAATTCTTGCAGGGCAGACAACGTTAGTTTGAAAGTATTAGCTGCTGGACATTCATAACTCATTCTAGAATCATCTGGAAATCCACCAGGTACAGATCCAAAAACAGTACAAGTTGAAGCCAAAACGATAAAATTTGCCCCAGTCTGGTTGCTGTAGTACCACTGTACTGCTGTCACAGTTGCAGAACCAGAATATATGGCTACCATTGTAAGATCATCTCCGACACTGTAGCAATTACTGTCATATTGAAATGAAACATCTTGATAGTAGCCTGAGAAAGAAAATACAACCCTCCTTTTACTGAAAAGGATCAGCAAGGGGCTTACTTATGTCTAGTACTTTCAAGTAAAACATGGCAATTCTTAAGTAATATTTTTAAAAGTAAATGTTGCTGAACAAAATTGTTTGGTTAAGAAAAAATAAACAACAAACACTTCTTTAATTGGCCCCGACATTTTACTCGGAATGTTCAAGGCACCTGTAACACATTTCAATGAACAAAATAGTTTTTGAAAGTTTTACTTCGTTTCGTATAGATTGATGTTTTTCATTATCTCTGACAATCACATGCATGAATGTGATTTCTTATCAGGTCTAAACAAAACAAAATCAAGGACCCTTAAACTGTCTTACTTTTATTACGAAATAGTAGTAAACATACAATAAATTTACCTATGAAAAAGAGGCTTGGAACTACCCATAGAATTATCTTCAACCAATTATTCTAAAAAATAGAGGAACGGATTTTTTTCTTATACAAAAATATTACATTCATAAATTAAAATCGTAAGTCTTTTAACAATTACTGTTGTTTACCATCAGAAGTTATAGAGCATATATCAAGCAATAACACAAGTTGAAAATTATTGTCTTTGACAAACATGCTTTATGTAATTTTGGAACGATCACTTAGTTTGAATAAAAAGGCATATATCTATAACTGAACATATTAAGATTTGTGTTTGGAATATCCGGCTAATTTTTTTCGAATCAGGGTTTTTAGTATCAGTTTCCGTTTTCCAACAAAATTACATTAAGTGTAAATAATCGAGTCTTACCTTTTGGTGTTTTAAAGTATCTATCAATATATGCAACAAATTTCTGAAGCATTTAGGATTTATTATATAAACGCTGGTTTTTGAAGTCGATTTCAAGTGTTAAGGTCCAAGATTTATGAGTAATTTGACTCTGATAAGCAATTAAATAAATATCGGTTAAGAGTATCTAGTCAGTAGACACGCAGGTATGCAAACAATTCAATATACATTTACGTACGTGTTTACTTTTCGTTGTTTTTACCATTTTACTAATAAACAGCTTTTACATCATTTAACGTCCTTTATCTCTGCAACATTCATTTCCTATTTTGTAAACATGCTTTTTGGCGGATATTCTCTCTTGCTATTTTCGCCAAAAGGTATTTAAGTATTAAGGTCATGGGTTGTTACTAAAATAATAATTGAGCACTATATATTATATTATTTGTTTATTATTGTCTCATCCATTTACATACATTACATAAAACAATACATAAAACATTACATAATTTGACCAACAAGATTTGTAAATGGCCGTTCTAACATAGAACTACAAGAGACATATCACAGAATTTTTTTAACTTATCACATTTCATCACTTAACCAAAAAAAAAACACATACTCCATCACAACTGGGAGCATTCCACTGTGGAGCAAGGGGGGAAATCAAAACATTTAGATCATGATCCTCATCCCCACTCCAGAAGGAAGTACCACTCTAAATCTCATTGCTCTATGGTGAACCGCATTGACACACGAGTAGGATTTCATTCCCCACATGGCCGCGCCATATGGGCATTGTATAATTTTGTATATACATCATACGGTAGCCCACCGCAACTTTTAAACTTTGCAATGAGAAGTCCCAGGGCACGACCAGCACTCTGAGCAACTACTTTTGCTGTGATACCATAGTCAAGGTATTCAGATAGAGTAATACCAAGATACAAATAACTATTAGCATATTCAAATACAGACTGTCCACAGTAAAAAACATATTCTGATCTTTGTACAGATTCTGGTCGAAAATGAACAATATTACTTTTACTTATATTAACAGACATGCCATTGGCTGTACACCAGTCATTTAACAATGTCAACATGGCTTGTAAATCATTTTCATTTTCGGCAATCAGAACAATATCGTCTGCATATAACAGTATACAAATGTCTTCATCACCAATTTTAATACCTCTGTGCAAACCTTTCACTAAAACAGCAAGATCATTGATAAGAATGTTGAATAAAACAGTTGATAGAGAACAGCCCTGACGCAAACCGGTGTTAACATTAACCAGTCTGTTAGAAATCCATTTACACGTACACAACATGATATATCAGAGTATAATGATTTCACTGCCTAGAGCATTTTGGTTGACATGCCAATATCAGACAGATTATGCCAAAGAAGATTTCTGTCGATGGAGTCGAACGCTTTTTGGAAATCTATGAAAGCACAGAAGGTTGATTCTTTACTTTTCTTTCGAGTTTCAATGACATTTGTGAGACTGGATATATGATCAACCGTGCTGCGCTTTTTGCGGAAACCATTTTGCTCTTCAACGATGAGATCATTATCATCTGTCCATTTTACAATTCTTTCATTGAGAATACTACAATATATTTTATACATGGTAGAGGCTAATGTTATACCACGATATGACATAGGATCCCTTTTGTCTTTATTGCCAGACTTTGGTATAGGTTTTATAATACTCTTAGACCAAGTGGTAGGTACCTTTCCAGTTTCAAAACAGACATTAAATAAACTATGTAAAACAAGTACAGATGCATCATTCTTCAAAACTTCTGATGGAATTTGGTCTACACCAGCAGCTTTATTTAATTTAGCCCGTTCCAAAGCTTTAGCAACCTCAAAAATACTAATATTTGTATCAAGAATTTAAATCAACTGTGTTTAGAGGTAGTGCATCTGAACTAGGCTCAACAGTGGCAGTGTTGAGCAACTTACAAAAATCATGTTTCCATTTATTAAGGACTGTTTTGAGATCCTCTGAAATGCTACCATCATCAAGTAATACTTGCATCGGAATAGATTTATTACTCTCAGACACAATTCCAACTTTACCAATATTTTTCCAGAACAGAGTTTGATCGTTTTGCAAATTAAACATTATCACTTTGTGTTTTATACCAATAAAACCTCTTGCTTCGTTGCACCTCTCTATCAAACAATTTCCTACTAGCAACATAATCTTGCTTTAATGTGACTTTTTGTGCTCTATTTGTACACTTCAACTACTTACGTTCACTATCATGTACGACTTGAAACAAATATGTTAGTTTTTGGCTCCACCAAGGTTTTGACTGTTTATTAATCCGAACAGTGTTTGCGGTAAAAGATACAGTTTTACATGGCAATTTATCATACATTTCATGTCTAACAATACTACACCATCCATTATATGCCATGTCAGAATCACACTGCAGTCTCATGTCCTGCTCAAGGTTAGATATAACAGCGTTAATTTCCGATAAAACAATATCATCAGATAAAAAAGTATCTTGGACGCTTTTGATATTAAAGTTATCAAAACTTGGCGCGGTCTCACAAGACTCAAGAGCATGAGGCTGCATTACATTACCAACATTTAGTTTCCATGAAATAACTGAATGATCAGGTATATTTCTTGCTATAATATTTCCAATATAAATCTTACTCAATAGGTCAGACACATGTATAACATTGAAATCTGTAAAATGTTGAAGGCTTGAATGACTAACAATACAATAGTCAACAACAGAACTACCTTTTGACGAAATTGAAGTAAAATCATTATGCAAATAGTTGCGACCATTTAGCAAACACATATTACAATCTATAAGAAACTGAATAAGGTGGTCGCCATATGAATTTGATTTAAAATCTACAACGTTTCGTTGCACTACATTATCTACTCCAGCGATAAAATCATCACTGTTACCACAGCGACTATTTAAGTCACCACAAATAAAAATTTGACCGTCATTCTGATACTCATACACAGATTGCAATAGACTTTCATAGGTGTTGCTAAGAATTGAAACATTAAAATCATTTAAAATCGTATTTTTAATTAGAAAACCAACTCCACCGGAGCCCCGCTATGCATTTCTATGAATGTGTTTTCTATTACTTCCATACCAGGCATAGCCATCAACATCTATAGTATTATCCCCTAGTAAATGGCTTTCACCAATACCGATAACATCTAAATTTAAAAAATCAATACATTTTTTACGCAAAACAGAATTATCTGACAATTTATCAACACTCCACCCTCTAACATTCCAAAAACCTGTGAGAAGCTAATTGCACCTCCCCCGGAATGAACCTCCTCTGTTGCTGCCATTGTTTCTGGAGACACTACGGTTGTTGCCACTTCTTCCTCTACCTGAAAAGGGACTTCTGTCATTCTGATCATCACGTTCACGCGACTGATTATAATCACCTGAAAAAGATGAATGTCTGTCATTTTAGCACTGTTATCACGTGATTGATTATTACCACCTGAAAAAGAAGAACGTCTGTCACAATTATCATCGCGTCTGCCACAATTAGGTGCACTATCTTGATTTGAACGTGTGCCTCCGTGTACGCCTTGGCTTCCTTCACCTCGTCTGTCAGGTCTATCTCCATCTCGTCTGCCCCCACATTGACCGCTCCTCTCAACTCTGTTGCCATATAACTCAATATCACACAGTCATTCTGTTTTAACGCATTAACAAGAGTTTTTAAATTTCGGTTTAGGGTACGTTCTTCTGCGGATTGGTCCTTGAAAATGAACACTTTCTGGTATTGTTGAAAGTCTTTCAGTTTGTTCTTGGCAGTATGCCTGGAGACACAAAATGTCAGAATAATTGGTCGACAATCTGGTAATGAGATTTGTAACTTCATCCAGGCTTTAGAACAAAATCAGAGAAATCAGGGTTCTATTGAATCTGTTTATACAAATTTCTGTAATTTACTTAAAGAAGAAATGGTAAATAAGTTATCCTTTAAAAATTTAAATATCAAGTATGGAGTTCCAATAACGTAGGCGGATTCGAAAGCCCTGGAATGACCATTTGCAGGAATTATGGAATGATTGATGCCATGCAGAAATGTTATGGAGAAAATGTAAGAATATAAACAAACATCTTTTTAAACATACTTTTGTTAAATTAAGAAAGACTTTTGATACCCATGTTCAAAGATATTAAAGAGATCATTGGTTAAAAATGCAAAAAGAATTGTAAGATTGTGTTGAAAATTATCCACAGCTTTTTTGGAAGGGTCGGAATACGGGATAATAGAAAAAATGAGATCCCTTCAGAGGTGATAGATGAAAATGGAAATGTAACAGTTGAGAAAGATGATTTTTTTTAATAAATGGAAACAATATTTTAGTACACTTTTAAACCAACCATTTAACCAGTCTTTAGATGATAAAGGCAATATTGATGTTAGTATCAATGTACACACTGATACAGGAAATAGTTTTTTTAAGAGATTTTACCATAAATGATGTTAGAAAAGCTATTTTTGATATTAAGAAGACCATATCAGCTGGTATTGATGAAATTCCTGGTGAGGTATTAAAAAATGATGCAGTTGTAACTTTTCTACATAAATAATGTAATACTTGTTTTGATGCAGGTGCTATACCTAGTATATGGAATTAAGTGTTAATAAAACCAATTCTAAAGTGCTCTATTAGTTATCCAAAAGATCGATTATCTTACAGAGGAATTGCAAGAACCCTGGTTATTTATAAAGTGTATTGTGCATTGCTTAACAAGAGACTAACTGATTGGGCTGATTTTAACAATATTATTTTTGAAGGTCAAAATGACTTAAGAAAAGGCTGAAGTACTGTGGACCATTAACATACCATAACAAATATTATTGAAACTAGAAAGAAACTTCAAATTGTCTACATACTGCGCCTTCATTGATTTAAAAAAGGCATGTGATACTGTAAATAGAGAATGATTGCTTGAAAAGTTATCTAAACTTGGTCATCATTCTAAGCTAGTACACGCGTAAAATCTCTGTACCAGGATGTTAAGTGTTCAGTTAAATTAAATGCTTTTACTACTGACTGGTTTTCTATAAAGACTGGCGTAAAGCAGGGTTGTTTTCTCTCACCAATTCTGTTTAATCTTTATATAAACGATTTAGCAATAAAAGCTCAATTCACTAAACAGAGGAGTTGACATAGATGGTGAAGATAAATCTATCCTGTTGTATGCAGATGATAGTGGTCTTTTAGCTGCATCTAAAGATGATCTGCAATGTATGTTATATTTATTGAGTAGTTGGTGTACAGACAATTGTATGAATGTAAATTCTGCTAAATCCAATAATGTACACTTTCGTAATCCATCTACTAGACTTTCTTAGTATGTTTTTAAAACTGGAAATACACCGATAGTTTTTGCTTCACAATATAAATACCTGGGTCTTGTGTTGACGGAACATTTAAATTTAGTACTCGTAAAGATTTGCTTTTGGGAGCTACCAGAATCAGTTCAAGTTTTTCAATTTTAAATGATAATAAGAAATTAGCATTATTGCTTACAAATCCTGAAGTTGTATCGTTATCTGCAAAACCTGTTTTAATATTTTAAACAGAAGAAAAAGTATTTTACATAAATAAAAGTAAATATGTGGGTTATATATTCTTACGATGGTACAGTAGCTAATTTTAGTGTTTTATAGTAAATATGATTTTTTAACCATGTAAACAGTGTTTTCTTATGCAAATACTTCAATTTAAGTAAGTAAGTAAGTAAATGTTTATTAACGTGACTTGTGTACATCAAATACATATATCACAAATATTTATATAGGAGGGTTGTTCGGAAAGTTTTGAGACAATGGTTGTACCTTTTACAAAAAACGTCAAAATACAACCACAGTTTGGTATATCCGACTCTGACAAGTGTTCTATATTCATGCAAAGTTTCGTTACAAATAAACATCTAGAAATACAGATAACAACATGAAACAAACATATACTAACGACACGTCGGAGCACGTCATGACGTTATGACGTTAACGCCGTAGGCAATTAACACACGTTAACGTTTGTCACCGCGTTAAAGGTTTACTCTTTCTCAAAGTATCGCCGATTAACACTCACACATTTTGAATGTCTATCCACCCATTTTGAGAATACACGCTCATGCCAACAACTGTCCAGTCCATGTACATTTGAAATCATTTACAAATGATCACATGGAAGGTATATTGATATATATTAGGCAGGAAAAGTTAAAAGCTTGAAATTAATTACTTTAAACTAACTAGAACATGTTCACAATCAACAGTGTACTAGTGTACTATTCCCGTATTACGATTTGAGTACTTTACTTATGTATTTATCCTACTAACTATGCCGACAAAGGAGACTTTAAAAGACTTCAGTATAAAAATAATGAAAAATATTAAAATGATTTATTTGTACTACTAGCAACACCCGATCACGTGACGTTATATATATAAAACTGTATCTTTAAACTGGTTATAGTAACTACACTTTTCTCCCTTAATATTCTTTCAATGTATAATTTGGTGCACTGTTTTAATTGAAATTGGCAAAACGGCCTAGTTAATTCTATGATGAATATTATGTAAATTTAATTTAGATAAAATGACTTATTTAATATACCATACAGATAAGGACTTTTTAGCTGGTGAATATAATCTATAAATAGCTTTTACATGGCACATTCGAATCTTAAATCGCTGTCAAACGAACGCACCTGAAACGTCACAACATCATGTCAGGTGGCGCATTCGACGGAATATGCCGAAACGGCTTTCGTCATTTCCCGAAAGTGAGTCGTTTCACCGGAAATGTCCGAATTATAATCAGATGACGGTCAATATGCTCTGATATTTACCGTTATTGTTTTTAAAAGTTACGCCTGCATCAAAGCTATTTATAGGTTATAATAAAAGTCTCTTGTAATTCAGTTATAAATGTCTATGTACAATTTTATATATATTAATAGAGAGAGAGAGAGAGAGAGCAGCTGTAAAAACTCTGTTCGAAAAAGAAGATATTGTCCTGTTGTTTAAAAAATAGATAAATAAGAATAAATAAAATCTTGATAAAATCATGATATTATATGTCTTATATAATAGCACGAAAAGACGCACGTCTACATATTTCTCACCGAAAACAAGCCACAGTTGTTTATCTGTGACAAAGCGACTCTTAACAGAATACAAACATAACACAAACCGTAAATTTACAATTCGTAAGAAAATAAAACATTTTTTACAAAAATGACATCTTTTCTACAAGTGCCTGATGGTTTTGTCCAAAACTCGAAACTAAACTGGCCTCTGATTCCAAAAAAATAAAATGCAAAGTATGACTGGGATTGCAACAGCATTAAATGTATCACCAAGAACGATAAAATCTCAAGAAGACTGTGTAAATATGCCTACTTAGGTGTTCGCCTGTTGCTTTCAATAATCCGCAAGATTGAAAACCTTATGTACTAAATCACTTCAAAGACAATTTCTCTTAAAGGAATGTCACATGACCTAAGCAGTACTTGGTGCTAATGAGGGTATAATTGTTTATTTATTAGCCGTGATAAGCAATTGATAAACTGTGCTTATTATCTCAGGCATGTTTGTAAACTGCATTCTCTTCAGGGAATGCTCTTTTCAGTACTGACCGAGGATATTTTTTCTGGAATTTGCATTTCTAGCAATGTCACCCTTCCCTAGTGTTTATTATGTAAGATTGCTGGTTTAAAATTTAGATATGAAGGTGGCGTTAAATTCAAATTTTAGATTTACACTTTCGAGGTTAATAATGTAATCACACATTTGCTGTAGAAACAACAGTGATATAAGGAGTTAAAATTTCATAACAGAATGTGAGATTTTTTTTACGAAAACATAGTTAAGTATGAATGGCAACATGAAGTTAAGTTCACTCAACTGCTCAAAATATGACTAGTGCTCGTTAGAAGTTGCTAGTAGAACATTGTATATAAAAACACTGTTTTGGGCAGCAACATACGAACATTTCAGTTACAGCTTTTGAGTGCGATTCTTGACACATTCCTTTCCTCATGTAATATCCTGGGAATATATCCTGGGAATATATCAAGATACGAAGACAGCTTTTATTTCACATAAAACGTGTTTTCTTCGAAGTCAAACTCTACGCAACATCAATACATAAAATCGGAACTGTTGCAGTTGAATTAACTGAGTTTTTCAATAACACTGGAGCTGTCTAGGTAATTCTTAAAAGGCTAAATTGTAAACTTTTCTTTATGACTTTCAGTCCGGTAGTGAAATTTTAAAACACTTCTTATCATTAAAAGATAATGAACCGTGTAATTTATTGTTAAAAATAACTGAAAATAATAGAGGTTTCGCTATAAATTGACATTTCTGCTTTTTACATAATTTATTATACCATTACCACAAACAAGTTCAAACTTATATATATAAGGGCTATATAGTCACCACATGCTCTACACATTAAGCTGAAATAATAAGAAGATTCGAAGCTTATTTGCATACTTCAATTTTTGTGTTTGCAGTAACATAAGTCGTTAATACATCTAAAAATAGACTATTTGCGACTTAGAATAACTATCTTGCACAAAGCTATCTAGTTATCAAGATGTTGCTTCTTCACATCTTTGTTTGTTTGGTACTGGTGATTTTGGCAAAGCCTGATGGATTCAATTGTGCAGTTCCTTTTGTCCTTTTCGAACGAGATAGGTCGTATGACGGTCACCTGTGCCCAACGGAACATATCATCCAAAACGTTAGGTATAGGTTCGACAGTATGTGTTTGTTGCTTTGTTCTAAGCAGTTGCCTTGCATTGGAGTGTTTTTAGATGCAGACGTGAAGAAATGCCTGACTTGTTCGTCAGTGAACTCAACTCGAAATACGTCTACTTCTTCAATTTTCTACAGACGAAAAAGTAAGATTGTTTTCTATGTTATCCTATGGGGTAATTAAAAACGCGAAAAACACTAGAGTAACTATTTATTGCATTTTAAGGGTTAACGACGTAAGTAAAATGTTAGCCTTGTTTGTTAATAAACATTATACATTAAGTGGGTTTGGAATCATTGATTTCAAAACATTATATCTGATTCAAAGAAGAATGAACGCATAAAAAAATCGATTATTGCTTCAATTTAGTATCTGTCTGAAATATAGTCATTAAAAATTTCTATTTTTGGGGTGCACACTTTAACATACATTTCCTAGTTTTGTTTTCCAGTGAACATCACAGCAAATCCTTCAAACTATGTTACAAGTCTATCAGGAATAAATTATCAATTTATAAATGAAACGGTTGATTGGTTCTCAGCTAAGGTAAACAGTTTTAATTTATAAACACTTACAAACAAAAGTATTTGTCGTAAAAATGAACACAAGTGCCTCTCTATAAAAATTCAACTATTTAAAATTAAATATTTGCCTTTCAAACAATTTACCTAAAATCCTTACCTTGAAGCTCGAATGCACTGCTAAATTAGAACCTTGTATTTCTCGAACAAAGACCTAATTTTTTACCACGGATTATTTGAAATCAAAGCAAAATATTTTAAACAGTTATAAGACAACAGTTAGGTTCCAGAGATTATATTTTCAAAGTGTTATAATGTTTGAAGTTTAACCTAAGCTAATTACGTACATACCACATAGTCTATATATTTTTGACCTAAAGAAAACACAAGATTTGTCACTTTTCACAGCGAAAAACGTTTTAAATTTTCGTTTTTTTTTTACCCCAATAATAGAATCACTGTTTGAGCAATGGTGGCGATTTAGTGAGCATCAAATCAGCAGACGAAAACGACTTTATTATACAAAATGTTTTACCTGCAGGTAGGATAGTTTTTCACAATTTTGAGCCCTGTCCATATTCATTTCCGTGTACTTTCCCAATAAGAAAGTGGTGGGTTCCGGGCTTGTAATAGTGAATAAATGATTTAATTAACGTTTACTACAAAATGCATCATTCTAGTATACATTCATTTTTCACTTTCGTCGTAATTAAAAGGGTTAATTGCTTCTTTTGTATTGTCATTTTCAGTCCTAAAATGTTACCTCGTAGAGACTCTCGGGATTTCGGGCTTACAATGATAAAATATGTAATAAACAATAAGTACAATTTACAATTTAATGATGTTTATAGTTTCTTTTTGTACTTGTAAACCAACTTTCAAAGTAAAGACGGCTATTTATGTAACAGGTCTGATTTTGGTACTTTCTGATGGCCCCTGGTGATCTAAGCGGCAACCCTGTTTTAAAAATATCTTTCCTTTTAAGATTAAACGCCTGAAATTGCTTCTTTGTTAAGCAATTTTACCTTCTGCCTGACCGAAACGAAGTATTATATGACACATACTTATGTTCTTTATGAACAGTCGACCTTCCTGTCTTTACCAGTGGACTTGGTATAGGGGGACACGCTGAAACATTTTACTGGGCAGACGGATCGAATGTGTCAGCCGGATATACAAACTGGGAAGATGGGCAACCGTCCCCACCAGGCGATAAAGAAAGATGCTTGTGGTTGACGCCACCTAACTGGACATGGACTGACACAGCTTGTAGAAAGTTTGCCAACTCCGTCTGTGAGTTCAAAAATTGACAGTGAAAACAAACCGCTCAGCGACATTTCCATTATAGATTCATGTACAAAGTATGTTTGTTATCGTTTCAGAATGTCATTTTGTTATACTTCTAACTATCATTTGGTTTTTAAACGGCGAGCAGTATTACGTAATATAATACAAATGCAAGTAATGAAGAGGAGGAATCAAAATGTTTTTTTAAAGGAACGACTGGTTTACTAGGTTTTTCTCCCTCTTTCATCAGAAAGAAAAGATACCGCAGCACATGTTTCATAAATAGGGTAGTCGTGCGGAATTAGGGACGATACGGACCATGGGACAATACGGACCAGACGCTACGGACCATGGGACAATACGGACCAGACGATACGGACCATATTTTAGGTCGATACGGACCATAGTTTGGGACGATACGGACCATGTCTCGGGACGATACGGACCATGTTTAAAAATTTATTTTCTGCATGAAAAAGTATTTTGGTAAAAAAAACTCTTAGCTTTTCCCTAAAATACTGACATAAAAGATAACGATGTATGATTTTATTTTGCTTTATTCTAACGAAACAACATGCACAATTACAATTCCTGATCTGATGTAACTCCCACAATATTATAAGTAATTACACAATGTTTTGACACAGTTACCTTTAAAACCTACATACAATCATAACAATCTAAACCGGATGACAACTGCACTAAAACATACCGTCATTTCATATTTTGGTTATATATATTAGTTTTTACTTAACGTAATACTACGAAAAGTGAAATAACGTATTTGTGAGATTGATTAATAGTGTATTACTGAGGCTGTGTAATATTGCACAGGGACAAAATTATTACGATATTCTTTAAGAATGCCAATCGTATGGATTCAACCCGAACATACGTTATTTTGTCTATATATAAAAAAAGAAACCGCGTTATGGTTATACAATGAAAAATATACTTCTCTATATAAAGTAAGAAAGAGAGAATTTGTATATATCGGAACCACATAGCAGTTTTAGAAACTCGAAAAATATTCTAAAGAAATGTTTTTTTTTATGACGAAATACTGTAAAAATGGAACCAGGTCCGATAATACCAAGATTCGTTTGTTATTATCTGCAAAAAAATGCTTTTAAACCAGTGAAGCAAGAACTCTTGAGAAATTGTCTCCTAAAATAATTTTGTTAAATAAGGTACTTTAAAAATTACTGTACACTGAAGAAAAAAAACCCTACTGATGACTATTTATAACCGCTTTTTGCTGTGTTACTACAATTGTTTTTGATTATCTTTTTTTCTAAAGTTCCAGTAAAAGTCTTTTAAATTAATTGTGTTATTTTGACAACCAAGTTATTGAAAGAGAATGGTGTGTAGATTTTCACGCTGATCGACAATATGCCCATACGCAGTGGATCGTCAAATTAACGCCTTTTTAAATTTGTTAATCTGTGTATTAACAGTGTTGATTAAGGTGCGATAAACAGCATGGCATGTAAGAGAATAGACAGAAATGATTGTGAATATATACTTAAATATGGGTTGGGCTGCCGGGGAATCATATTCACTACTGTCTATATCAAGGGATTAATCGTTAAATGGCCATATTAATTAAACGTAAAATACTCTACTCAGTCAGAATACTAGTAGAAACTATTTCTTTAAGCAAAGTTTTGTTAAAATCCTGTCTCCCCAAGTCAGAACATATGATATCAAAATACATTTTTCAGTAGAAAATAATTGTTTTAAACATGGTCCGTATCGTCCCGAAACACGGTCCGTATCGTCCCAAAATATGGTCCGTATCGTCTGGTCCGTATTGTCCCATGGTCCGTATCATCCATGAAGCGTCGTGCGCATGCGCAACATTACAGTTTTCTTCTTAATTAATCATATATGATTGTCATTAATATCAATTATGCAACTAATGAATTAGCTCTTAAACGAAAAGATATACACCTCCTAGGGTTTGCAAGCATGGGTGTGTGTGTGTGTGTGGGAAGGGGGGGGGGGGGATTTTAGCCAATATTCTTCATCACAAAAAATGTCACAAGAGGTGTATGTTGAAAGTACATGTTTAAAGGAATGTAAACTTGCAAACATTACATATATAATTCTATTAATACCATCAAGGTAAAACTGTAAAGTATTAAATGCTCAGCAATGCATCTTGAACACCGTGCTTAAATACAAGAGTTGCAAACATTACATATATAATTCTATTAATACCATCAAGGTAAAACTGTAAAGTATTAAATGCTCAGCAATGCATCTTGAACACCGTGCTTAAATACAAGAGTTACAAACAACTAGAAAATCCATAATTGCAAACATTTCAATTTCATCTCGGTAAAAGTTCTAAATGCAAAATATTAAATGCTAAAGAGTTCAATCCTATAAGTGCAAGCATGGAAACATAACTTTACGAAAGTCATAACTGTGAAATGATGTTGCCAGTCTGTGCAAAAATTGTAAATCTATAGGTGCTGACTTACATAGACAAAGGTAAATCAATCGGTCCTGACTTACATAGACACATGTTCCGACTGATTGCTGTTTGCTATCAAACTAAGATACGCATTTATTTAGTTACCTACTTATGACTGACAGGTTTCAAACTTGTCATAGCACAAAAAGCAAAGAAAAAGAAAACAAATGGAATATCCTATTCTGACAAGCTGTAAATGATATGGGAACTTTACGGTTGTTATGAAAACACTGAACTAAGATCAAGTACACACTTTATTAAAATATAGGGAAGCTGAGTTTTCTGACTGTGTTTTTTTCCCAATTTGTGTGTTTCACTTTGTTAATTAAAATAATCATTTGCAACATTTCTCGTGACAGTATTTGCAATAATCCCTTCTCCATATGCCAACAGATTACTGCTATAATTACCCCCTTTGTCTCAAACCTTATTTACTTTCCGAGGAATGTATGTACAAAGATATGTACATAAAACTCTATTTATCTGACACTGTGTAAATAATTGTTAAAAAATAAATGTTTAATTTAATCATTTGGATCATCGGCCGTATTGTGTCTTTCTTTTCTTTAACTGTCAAAGCCATGCAAAATATTTGTCGAACTGCAGGTTGAACGTTCATTCACATTATACTAACTACAGATGCAGAAATGCTACCGTTCTATATACAGACAAAACATGCAATACATATAAGATGACAAGTGCCAGAGACATGATCTAGGTACGAATGAAGAGTAAAAGAAGAAGAATCTACAAAGTAAGCTAAACGCCTTCTTACAAACGAAGTCATTTCGGTTGAGCTGTTAACGTAAAAGTCATTTCATGAAAGGAGCAACCAGAAGTAGTCTCATATCTCCGTGCGATACTCCTGATCTTTTAACATGTAGCGCGGCTTAATCCCATGACCATCAATCAAGAAGTGGTCTCATAACTCCGTGCGGTACTCCTGATCTTTTAACATGTAGCGCGGCTTAATCCCATGACCATCAATCAAGAAGTGGTCTCATAACTCCGTGCGATACTCCTGAACTTTTAACATGTAGCGCGGCTTAATCCAATGACTACCAATCAAGAAGTGGTCTCATGACTCCGTGCGATACTCCTGATCTTTTAACATGTAGCGCGGCTTAATCCCATGACCATCAATCAAGAAGTGGTCTCATAACTCCGTGCGATACTCCTGATCTTTTAACATGTAGCGCGGCTAAATCCCATGACCATCAATCAAGAAGTGGTCTCATAACTCCGTGCGATACTCCTGATCTTTTAACATGTAGCGCGGCTTAATCCCATGACCATCAATCAAGAAGTGGTCTCATAACTCCGTGCGATACTCCTGATCTTTTAACATGTAGCGCGGCTCAATCCCATGACCATCAATCAAGAAGTGGTCTCATAACTCCGTACGATGCTCCTGAACTTCTAACATGTAGCGCGGCTCAATCCCATGACCACCAATCAAGAAGTGGTCTCATAACTCCGTACGATGCTCCTGAACTTCTAACATGTAGCGCGGCTCAATCCCATGACCATCAATCAAAAAGTAGTCTCGCATCTCCATGCGTTACTCATGATCTTCTAACATGTAGCGCGGCTCAATCCAATGACCATCAATCAAGAAGAAGTCTCATATCTCCGCGTGATACTCCTGATCTTCTAACATGTAGCGCGACTCAATCCCGTGATAGTCTCATATCTCCGTGCGATACTCCTGATCTTCTAACATGTAGCGCGGCTCAATCCCATTACCACTCATTTAGCCATTCGACCTCGAAGACGGGTGAGAGAAATAAAAATTAATACTTCCTTAGATATACAAAGAATATCGCAATTGCATGCGGTAAACTTGAATATTACTGAATTTCTAATGATGCATGTGTTTTATTAAGACATCACTGTATTGCATCTTGAAATATTTCGCTCGTCATAGATCCTTCTATAAATGAATTTTCTCTTAAGGTTGTATTATTTGGACACGTTAACATGACACAAATATTGATTACAAAACTTTTAAGGCAAAAGAAAAAAAATAGATTTCTTAGGGAAATATATCGTGATATCACTCTGTCCGTCGTTCGATGTCCACCACCTGCGTCAGGGAATCGATTCTTTGGCTCAGTGGTTAGAGCGTTGGCGTGTCACGCGGGAGATCGGAGTTCGAATCCCGTTCTGGGTTGTGTATTCTAAGATGCATTGCATCTTTCTGTTACGGTCTTTCGTGTTCGTAAGTTGGGTGCTTATCCGGGATGACCTATTCTATACTTAGTTATAAAAATGATTCTATAATAGAATCTTTCAAGCTTTCGGTCTGATCAATTGATCTAAAATATATAGACAACACCATTCGTCATCAAGGACCTTACGAAGAAAAACTTTAAAATCTTCTTCTCTGAAATTGAAGGTACTGGAATCTAGATACTTAATATTTAGTATTGCTCAGAAGACCTCTTACACGACTGATCAAATCATTCGGTCAAAAATGACTCGACCCTTGGGGTCACTCGTTTTTGCATAGATTTCCATACAAAAAATCCAAATGTCACGAGCAAAGATAGACAGCGGTGGTCCTCGGTTGTTCATAGTATACACTGGAAAACCAGATAAAAAAATCACAATGCAATAAAATATTCAAACTTTTGTTTTCAATTTAATTACACTATAATATAAAGTGAAATTTATGAAATAATAGTCTAAATGAAAATGATGAATAAGTTCCACTGATAAATACAAGACCACCACGTATCCGTAATAAAGATGCACACGGTTGCACTCCTATACACGTTAACTGTGACGCTTGTCAACCCCGAAGATTGTCTAAGATATTCTTTGCCCATAAGCACTATAGCAGTCGCCAAACACTCAGTTGTAGGTTTAGAATTCAAGTGAGTTCGTCAGCAGTATAACTACTGTTATAACTTCTTTTGCAGTTTTTAAAATGCCACTCCTACGTAATCATATAACGTCAACTTGTCAATCAAAATATTAAAGCACGTCACTCCAATAAGTAACACACGTCAATATAATACTTTATGAAAAAATATCACCGACGTTACAGTCAGGTAACTCAACTGGAGAGTCTCCGACCTCTGTGACCTTCAACTGCTGACACCACTCCTAAAGTACTGTATTATCGTCACATGCTTATTAAATCAATCTCTTGCAATGAAACTTACAGATAAAATGAAATGACCTTGGAACAAACCAAGGGTAAAAAGAAAATTCTTATCTCAGGTTAAATTCAGTTCACCAGAAATTCAGTTAATTACAGAATGTAGATAAATAACTTTTAACAATATGCTGAGAGAAGACCATCTCAATGGAATAAGGCAGGTAGAGAACTAACAGGTAGAGCTGGCTACGATAAAATCAACTGTTATGACATCACTTTACACAATATTTACATTCACAAATTGTTTCTGTACAACTAAAATCAATAAACGTAAAACTGATTTTAAACAAACGAAACTAATATTTGACTTGTGACACCCAAGTTGCTCATATCATAGCCCTAGAGCCAAAGTGATTTGTGTATAGCATTTGTCTAGTGGTTCTTCACCAAGCTTTTCAAATTACGACCAAAGGTCAAAAGCGATCCAGGTCTGGCGTGACTAATTTAACAAATATAGGACTTTTGTCTTCTCTACCTGTAATTTTCAGAGCCTCGATATTTGGTACGTGGCATTGTCAAATATTTTTTTTTCAAGTAATGGCCCCGTGGTCAGAAGCTCAATTTTGACCGAATGAACAGTTGCATATTTCAACTGCAAAGTTATGTTGACCTTCTTACTTGTTTTTTTAAGCTTCAGCATAAATTATGATTGAACTGCATGCGAAATTTTGTTTGCGATTTTACTTTTTTTTAACTTAAGGAACTTATCACTGTGTGAACTATGCTGTACTTCAATTGAATGTCGTTCTGTGGCCGTACTGTTCAGAGCAATGTTACGCAAACGAGCGATATATGGTCAATATGACCCACTTGATACCCAACTGACGGGAAGTCCGAAAAGAGGCTTAAGTTTTGAGAATATTACTGTAGCTACTACTAACAAATTATTTATATACTTTTAATTGTCGATTAATTAAACACATACAGAGGACATGCTTATAGCATGGCACTCAGCATTAGATCTACAAACATACAGCTTTGAAAAATTAGGGATTTCAGCTCTCTGATCATCCCAATGATAACACAAACTATTGAAATACAAGTTCATTCTTATATGAGAATACTAACTGCGTTGCCTAGTCCTTCGAAATAGTCCAGTATTACACAACCTTTTTAAACATCTATATTATCAGGTTGATGAAAATTTATTCATAAAATCAAAACTTTACTTTCAACCTTGTCTCATTTTAATTTAAAGTATTCGAATATATTTCATGATTATGATTTTGTTATAGTCCTCTCATTCTATCAGTCCTGTGAAAATATTATAAAACTCATTAGTGAAGCCATATTTTTATCTTCTTACTGTATGATAAACACTATGGGTGAAGGAAAAATGTCATGTGACAGTAAATGCAAAACGGCTTTTTATTTCGTTTATTTTCAGTGTTTGCCGTCGATTCAGTCTTTTTTTTCAAGAAAAAAAGGTGAAAAACGCTCATCAGGAAAATCCTGAGTCAGAAAATACAGGCTCCCCACATAATACAAAGCTAGAGAGGAAAAGAGAGCAAAACTTTATATTTATAAAAATGACACCACAAAAATTAACGAAAATGGGAACCCGCAGGTCTACAGCCTTGGAACGGTCAGTGGCAAAACATTTACATCTACTATTTTAATATTACGATGTTACATGTTACAATACAGGTTTCGACAGAATTATCTTATAACAGATGAAACCAATGAATTACAACTGAAGATCAAGATTGTTATATGAGTTTACTTATTCGCCCTGTCAGAATAACGTTAAAATAGCCACAAATGATACGACCTTACGTAAACACACTAACGTGAACATGATTTGTAATAGTTGAATGTGCATCTTTACTACAAGATACCATACCCTGCTAATCTAACAGAGGTTTTGTTCACAGCATATCAAATAGTTGAAATAAAACTGACATAAATATGATATACAATGAAACTACAAGCACTTGCCTTTAATTGATTAGTTACAGTCGTTGCAAGAAAATAAATGATACTGCCATTTGCACACTGACGACACGTTTAAAAATTGAAGTTCATCAAATTATATATGCAGCAAAGGTTGTTTACTTCTTGGCGATAAATGTGTTCCCTAAATATTTAGCATAATAATAATAATTAACAAACTTTATTTACAAATACACCAAAATCCGTTTGCCTACATTCTTGTTGTATGTCGAAGTGTTCCCGAAACAAATGTAAATATGATAGTAATTTCGAAATAACATTCGAATTGCGGGAACGTTTTAAATCTTTCATAAAATCGAGTAATTTTGCAAGAATTGTAGACTCTGCTAAAACTTCATGCGACCTGATACTAATGAAAGAAGACACAATGGAATTGGCCAGTACACATATTGTCTTAAAACAATATCTTTCTAAGCTGAAGCAGCCTGTACAATTAATTATCAATAGAAAATATTTTAGGAACCTTGCTTCGCTCTAGGCATTATTACTGCTTAGATCTCTGCATTAAAACTTAAGTCTATGTATGTGTCCAAAAAATCTTTGTACATATTTAATTAACCTTGTATCTGTTCGAATATCTATTTCTTACCAGTGAAGACAGTATATAAATCAAATAAGGAAGACTACTCTGTATCAAAGGTTTCATGTGTGAAATTGAGTTGTTTTTCTTAGTAAAGAACAAAACAGTATCAAGAGAAACCATACAAAATAAAGTTATTAGCACTCACTTAACTTACACACTGTAGAACCATCATGTATCACTCATGTAGATAAGAAAGTAAGGCTTACCAGATAATTTCAGTGCAGAAAAAATCCACAGTCAATTATTAGGAAAAAAATAACATTTATCTGTTTGGTTCTAATCGCAGAAATATATGGCAATAACTTTGATGTCTAAAGTACTCTTTCTAAATTTACAGCAGGCTTAAAACAATACAAAATAAACCATATTTTGAAAAAAGGATAAAAATGATTTAAAATTTATTATTTAAAATGTTGTTTTCTTTCTTCCAAGACAAACCTTGTCTCAAGTAAGTTCAACCTGTAATGGTAAGTTGTTTTCCTTTTAAGCAAGATATTAGGATTGTTTCTGTTTCAGTAATAAGACATTTTATTTTAGTTGTATCATAATAAAAGTTATCGCAGAAGAAATATATTATCTTTAAATTGTATTGTTCTTTCTAAAAAAAAGAAGTTTTATTTTTGTTATATATATATCTAGAACTAGCTTTTATCTGTTATTACCAAACCTGACTCAATAAATATTTTTGAAGATATCGTTTTTGTTAAACGCAATTTAAATTAATTGATTCTGTCATAATATATCTTACCTGTGCATGGTAATGTTGAGCTTTTTGTGATCACCATGTGTAGTCTTTTGCGCCGTTGGTCAGAGTTGTGGTCCAAATGCCATCTTTGATAATACTTTATAGATATAGACTATATTTGACAGGAATGTGACTTGTGCAAAAAGTTCTAAATATTTATAATAATTTCGTTGCTTTCATTTGAAACTAAAAGATCTTTTTAAAACTTACCCTGTATCTTTGATATCTGACATGTAGCATTGCTGAATTCGCCTCCGCCTAGACTATTAAGGTGTACTTAATAGAGTAAAGATTTGCGAATCAGTAAAATATATATGAAAAGATTTGCGAATCAGTAAAATATATATATCTGAAAAGATTTGCGAATCAGTAAAATATATATGAAAATATTTGCGAATCAGTAAAATATATATGAAAATGTTGTCGTCTGACACTAGAAGGCAAATTTTAAAGAAAAAAATGTTACCTCTACAATTGTAACACATAATATAATTTTTTTATGTGTATGATATTTTCTGAAAAGCTCTTAGATGACTGCCATGTTAACTGAATTCGTTTGTGATCTTATAAACAGTCAATAAGAAGGATATCGTATATTTAAAACACAACAGAAAGATCATAAACAAGGATTATACAAAAACATTTATATAAACGGTTTCCCCACGGTCTGAACACACAAAGAAACGTCTGGTTACTATTACACTTTTCTTATGATTTCGAGAAGTAAAGCACGAGACTATTCGTTGAAGTTTATACCAATTGTTGATGATGGCTCAAATTAGCAATTCATTTTTTGAGTATAGAAGGTTAGCATTGAGAAACTTGAATGAAGGAGTGATATGGTGAATTCTTATTCATCTTCTTTGCCCTGTGTACTCGTAAAAATATAATGGGTTTAGTGGTAACAGTTTATACTCGATTCGCCTGGCATATTCCTCTGGAACACTGTAGGTTCTTTCCTGCAAAACATTTCGCCCATTTGATGCAGCAGCAAGATTTCCGTTAGGTTCTATTTGTCTTTGACGGTCAAGCTCGTTATCCCTGAAATATAAAAATGATCTTATTGACCGTACACAGCTGAGCTATCAACGCCTGAGTTGTATTGCCTATCAGGTCACATGCACATTAGGAGGATGACACAAACGTTAATAGGGGAAAGAAGACGCATTTTAAGTCTCTCTTTCATATGGTGGCTGATTTCGGACATTTCGTTGTTTCGTTCTGTCGCGCGCGCCAATACGAAACAACGACATTTTAAAGTTTCGAAGTTTCGTTTTGGCGCGCGCGACACAACGATACAACGATAAACCGCGCGCGCGACACAACGAAACAACGACACTATGAACGCGACAAAACGATACTCAGAATCTCGTCTTGTCGCGCGCGCGGTTTCAGTTTAATGTCGTCTTTTCGTTCTGTCGCGCGCGCCATTACGAAATAACGCCATTTTAAAGATTGGAAGTTTCGTTTTGGCGCGCGCGACAGAACGAAATAACGCCATTTTAAAGACTGGAAGTTTCGTTTTGGCGCGCGCGAAAGAACGAAACAACGACATTTAAAATGTTTTGATTTTTCGTATTGACGCGCGCGACAGAACGAAAAGACGACATTAAACTGAAACCGCGCGCACGAGATTCTGAGTATCGTTTTGTCGCGTTCATAGTGTCGTTGTTTCGTTGTGTCGCGCACGCGGTTTATCGTTGTATCGTTATGTCGCGCGCGCCAAAACGAAACTTCGAAACTTTAAAATGTCGTTGATTCGTATTGGCGCGCGCGACAGAACGAAACAACGAAATGTCCGAAATCAGTCATCATACTTTCATGCTAAATCTGCTGAAGTTATTTCCAAATCCTAAAATGTCTTGACATAAATTGGCAGACTCATTTCCCAAACATCGTTTATATCTGTTTCTGCTGCTTCTGGTGTGTCACAGGCATTGCAGAAGACTTCGGATCAGTAGCCCCTTCCATAATTAGTGTAAGTAAGGGATATCCATTTTGCATTTGAAGTCACATGAGCTCTTTCGTCAACAGTGCCAAACGTGACTTCTTACATGGCCATGCTGTAAAAGGCTATCAACGTGTTTCATTTTTTTTAAAATGTTTCGATGACTGAAGGTCTCGGCTTGTCTAGAAGTCAGTTAACCTTTTAATTTAAGAACAAAGATTTTGTGTTAAGTCTATAAGATTCTATCATTGGACTACACTACAATAATCGCAATAATCGAATACGGTATACGCTGAATAGAAAACACAGTAAACTTTCTGAAATCATGAAAATTTGAATTTCACTTCCAAAATAAATAAAAAAATAAGTGAATAAAGTACTATAACGATTTTTACGATATTCAGCTCTACCAATTAGAGTAAACAGAATGGTAGTGATTGGCTTTCGTAACTGCTTGTCAGTTTTTTTTTTCTTTCTTTTTTTTATAATATCACACTGACATTATAACTTTGAATATTTTAACCCCATAAATTTTGCCCATATTTCTTTTGTCAATAAAACAACTTAAACCTGCTTTATGAGACAAACAAGACAATTACTGAAACAAATACAATTCCCTTGAGATGTCCTTACATTTTCATAAAATAAATCATGAGCTTTGAGAGGAAGTGTAATGTACAAAGGGCTATAACTGTACCTTGTCCCGTCTTAAAATGCCTTCTTACATGTACGTTGCTTGTTTTCACTGCAACAAGGTATTTATTTATTTCAATACAATGAAAAAAGACTTTTTAAAGAGTGAAGTGACGAAGAACATAACTCTTTCTTTACTCATTCTCGACGTTTGTCCATTTAAAATATTGCATACAGTAAAGTCCCAAACGTATCTCAAAAATAGGGTTGATATTTCACAAAATACTGGTACAGTAAACATTGAGTGGATGTGCGGTTTGCGAGTTTTAAATCCATCTTGTCTCATGTTCTATCATTTCCCTTTGCCTTTGCTCAAATACTTGTACGGAAGATAACTCCAAATTTATTGAAAAAGATTAAATGGTATTTTTCCTTGGAAAAGTTCTTCCATCAGTCGTTCCATAACGCATCTGTTCATCGCATTATTCAAACACGTTTAAAGGTAATTTAATTTTTTTTGAAACACCACTCAATGAAAAGAAAACATTGAAAGGAAGTGTGTTTGAAAAAGGGCACAACTCCACCATGCTGCATTCTTAAATTATCTCTGTTATATGTATGCTCTTCTTTCCGCAGTATTACTCCAAAAGTTATGAAGGGAATTATTCTTATCGCGTACAATGATAGAAGACCAATAGAGGCAGCTGAATGCTTGTGAATCATAAAACTTACTCTACTCATTCTCGAAATATGTTGCTGTATTATAAATCATTAAATGTCCCACCCGATGCGCAAGGCTTGTGATAATGTGAACAAAGTTGCACATTAGCTTTTAACTATAAGGGCATTTGTTTTTCATAAAAACAAAAACAAATTGACTAACTACTGACCAAATTCCAACCATTTAGTAAAAATTTTATATTTGTAAAATGCCCGCCTTTTAATTCATTAAGATTAATTGCAGTCAAAGAATTAGAAAGAAATGAACAAAGAAATGTTACAAGAGGATTTGTTTTGAAGCGTAAGTCTTAACTTATATTTAGTTATAACAACATCTGGACTACTTATTCACGGCATAACAACGGCATAACAACAAATAACAGAATATCTTTCATCCACTCCTTTACAAGCCATACAAATCAATAACTGATAGCTGAATGAATCTTCTCTTTTACAAGTTTCTAGATTTTGACTACAATAGAAACACGAATGTAAAAAGTGGGAGTAAACACGAGAAACTATTCAATGCATGAGAGCACTTTCCGATGTTTCTAATTACAAGAGATACATTAGACTCTGTTACTGTCAACAGCAAATAGGCGGCTTAATTTGTATCGCATGATTACGTTTTCCGCAAAAACTTCTCATTTACTAAACATAAAAGCTGCAATCTGTATTTTTTCTAGCATATAAACTTCAGAAATTATTAGCAGACTCTTGTGACTGCGTTAAGTAGCTTTTATATATAATTATATTCCAATGATAGATTCACTGGCCTTTTTTTGCTTGATATTAAAATGTTACATTTCTCTTGCAATTTTTAATATTTTAGCCTGTTGAGACGAGTTGATTTTGTGTTTTATCTTAACGATTTGTGAAGTGCACCCGAAATAAGCGAGTTGGTCATATAATGGTGTTTCAATTCTATTTGTGCATACAATAAACATTTTTGAAGTGTGTGAGAATGGCGTATTATTTCATCAGTGAAAATTGAGGGCAAGACATAAATTAATAGTTACTATTTCGGTAAATAATCTCCTTTTATTTTCGCAGTATGATCTGCACAGTTCTCTTGCAATTCAACTAGCGTGCTGAGATTACTTTATCTGCCATATACTTTGGTTTATAATTAAGACAAAATACCATTCCCATGGTAATCATCTGTTTCGAATGGCACTCGGTATCATACTATCATTGACTGCACCATCATTCTTGTCATCTTAAATGCGTTAGAAGACAATTCCTAATGTACAACTGACTAGTAAACAACTGTATATGAACCAGTGTTACATTACTAAATTAAATTGATTTGTTTGCGATAAAAAGAGTTGAGGGTAAGATGTGGAATGCATGGCCATTTGTTTTTACAAACAATTCATATTGCTATTCAAGCTCCGTAAAATTCGTTTAAATGTTTACTGAGTTCAGGCTTCATTCTTTATTACAGTCCTTGATTTATTTTTTAATCAAAAACAAAATTATTTACTTCGTTTGATGCAATATTGTTACTCAACATTTTAAATCTGTTTATCTATTTATTGATTTGAACAGAGCCTCATTTTCAAAATTCACCTGATTGCATAACTGCAGTACTTATATGAAATGCATCGCACCAGGAAGGAAAGACATTAACAGCGATTACATTAACAACTTACAGTACAAAACGTTCTCAGAATGAAGCGTTTGCATGCTAACTAAACATTCATAGCCCGTTAGCGCTTTTAAGCTTTATTTATTATATACGAAGACGTATAGTGGACAATTTGCTACTGTTTAAAATGAGGCAGTTACATTAATTGACTATCGTTTTACTGTATTTTTACTGTCTCAATTTCAAAACTGTTTACTGATTAGCGTGATGAGGTCGCTTATATTATTACTTTTTTTGCTTAATTGATATACACCAGAGAAATGAATACTTCAGCTGATATTTAATAATGTAAAATAACAAGGTTCTAAGTATTCTCAACAGAAAGGGAAAAATCGACCTGATGAAAGCAGTCTTTATGACAATGGCAACATAAAAAGGTAAGATCATTATTATGTATAACTTTTCTTACATACATACTCACACATACGATGCATGAACACTTGAAGAAATTATAGCATTAGCATTGTGCTTTCTTTATAAAAGAACAAGTTCACTAAGTTTTAGATCTGTTGAACGTGAAGATATGGAATGAATCTCATGAGAAGTGACGCAATTGAATATTTTTACGGAAATTTCACACATGTCCTTGTTTTAAATTTATGCTTTGCAAAAATATAGTCTTTTTCTTTTACAAAACGATAAAAAATGGCATGTCCTTTGCTATAAGGCCAGATATGAAGATGAATACATTTGGAACCCGAACACATTTCTAATACAGACATATATAGTATGCAGTTATACATCCATACACTCTATCCCTTTACTTTATGGTAACATTAATAAAACAACACTTCATTGTCTGAGAATGGTTCGTTTATAACATAGAAAGTTATAACATAGAAGTTAAAGTGGATTTTTTCCATAATTATAAATAATGGGAGTGAGTAAATTGATTGATACGCTATGATAACGTGTCAACGAAAAACGACCATTTAATTATCACACAGACTGGTTTACAATAAGGCAAACATTTTTAGGGTTATCGAGACAATCATATAAATTTCGAAACTGTCACGCAACTTTAGTTTTATGGTTAGACTTACACAAACTTGTTGGTCCTCATCGAAAGCTGTAAATTTAACAATTACCCAATTGACAAATATGCCAAGAAAAAAATGTTTTGAATGTTTAAAATGACCTGAAACCTTTTCCAAGGAACAAAAAGCAATTAATGTTGACAAGTATTTACACCCCCCATCAAACATAGTTTGGGTGTGTGTGTGTGGTGGTGGTGGGGGGGGGGGGGGCTATATAGGAATCACTATCACGTCCCGTCCCGATATTTTTTCTTGAATATCTCTGAAACCAGAGTAGGTATTTTATTGAAACTTTAAATATTTATGGAAGAGCACAGTGCAACTCCATGTGCCAAGTTTAATAACTCAGAGTTGTATTTAGACATAATTATGCCCATTTTTCACTAAGAAAATGTTCCAAAATTTATATTTTGCTTTAATATCTCTTGAATCAGTATAGTTATTAACTTGAAAATAAAAATGTAGATGAAAGATTACAGTGCAATTCCAAGCGACAAGTTTGATAACTCTGACTTTTATTTCGATCTAATTATTTCTCTTTTTCACTTTCATAATGTCCCAGAATTTACTTTTTCTTGACGGTCTCTGAAACCTTATATTAACTTAAAACTTAAAATTTGTATGAAATACCACAATGCAACTCCATATGCCAAGTTTGATAACTTAGACTTGTATTTTGGCTTAATTATGCGAAAATGTCCCGACATTACTATTTTATTGAATATCTGTGGAACTAGTATAGTATTTAGCTTGAAACTTATTTAGAGAATGACATATTCTAATTGTGCAAAATATTATTGCTATTTTTATATATATTTTCTGCGTGCTTTGACAGAAGTCAGAAATTTTGTTTGGAATATTCCCTGACTGGTTTTGTACGAGTATTGTTCCTCTTTTCGGCTGTTTTAGTTTCAGAAGACTTAATTTACTAATATGGTGTGTCTTCTTTATTTATCAAGTTAACTTAGAGTTACCTATTGTCATTAGTATCATATATGTAATTTAAGTAACATCTAACACTTATTTCCCTTCCACCTATGCACCCAGATTCAGTCTAAGCACTTGTGGTGGTATGAATCGCATTGAGCGATAGCTGTAGTTTATAATATTCATAATTATGATTATCTAAAAATGTCTCAATATGTTGAGTGTCATTTCACTGTGTTGCTCAATTATCTTAGCCTTTTATTATATTAACGTAGTGGCTTAGATTTGCCACGCTTTAACCAATCGATTTTAAGGGAGATGATTTTCAAAAAAAAGAAACAAAAATAATTACTTCGTTTTAGGTGTATATCAAGGGCTTGAAATATTTCAGTTTTGTTATAGAGGTTAAAGTTATCTGAACAGATATACAGCTGGAGACACAGCATCATATAAGCCGTCAGTGTAACTCTAGCAAAGAGGCATTAAGAAGAATGGTGTTTTCGAGACTAAACTTATACGATAAAATAGTAACTAGAGGGCAATAAAAGCCCTTTATCGCTCCATACTGGTTTTATTGCTTTTATCAGCATGACCAATATACTACCATCCAACTAAAGTACAGCAAACTCAAACATCTATTGTTCTCTAAAAGATCATTACCAAAAAAAAGACATTAAGAAGAAAAAATGTCTCTAAGAGACATTATTTCTTTTTCTTTTTTTTTTGTTGAAAGGTACCCATTTAGAAATTAAAGGAATATAAGCTCCTGCCAATGGCAGCCATGTTTTGTCACATATGGTTACACACAACTAATTTAAATTCTGCAGTATTTCGATGTAACATCAAGTCCCAATCTCATTTTATTAGCTTCTGAAGATGCTACCTTTGCCAATTTCTGGGAAGAATCAACAATCATGAGAAACAATTTTTTTATAGCATGACCAATTAACTTTTCCGGTATATCGTCCCGAAAGAGATCACCCCAGTCACTTCGGTATTTTTTATTACAATCTGTCAAACTATCTTCTTTTTTTAAACGACAAAAAAAAAAACAAAAAAACAACCAAGAATTGTCCGTCAAACTTGTGCCTAATTTCAATTTCTTTTTCAATATATGTGTTGTTTTCAAGTAAATGATTTTCAGAACAACCTTTCCATTTTTGGCCATTCAGACAGCTTTGTCATCTTATAGCTCCCCACAAACCCTGCACAAAGTTGACTCGTTCCCGACAACACTGATGTGGTGGTCTATAACCATATCGATATATTTTCAAAACTTATGTGCGGTTTTGGTAAAACCATGGTTTACACGGCATTTAATTTTTTTAAAGTCTGAAATAGGGCCTTTCAAGATACCGTTGAATGTAATCGTCGACAGATACCGGACGGTAGGCGATCCCATTACCTCACATAACCCTATTGGCTCGAGTGGGCGAAAATGTTAAAGATGTATAGTCAGTGACATCTGGTGAAATATTCGGAAGGTCAGTGACTTTGTTCCTAGATGAGAATGTCTACATTTGTTTCAGCTAAGGGTGACAAATTGTCATTCTATAACCGTTTAGCGTTCAAGCGTCACACCTACATAGTAACATCATTTATTTGAATGCGTACAATTAAATATATCATGACCATGATTCACGCATTGTTTAACCTGTCAATGTCTGTCATTTATTGAATGCGTTCTCCCGAGGCGAGTAACTTCGGCATAATACTTTCAAGGACGACATTATTTAGGTCAAATCTGGTTATTTGTAATGCTTCAGCATTAGTGATATCATAACCCGTAACAAATCAGTTATTGGCTAATCATTGAAAAAGAAAAAAAATAAGCATATCAATTCTAATTGTGTCCGTCCAGTAATATATAAATTGCTGATAAGTATTTACCAAATTTTATGAGACTGAAACTCTTTGTCACTAGTCCATGAGGCTATGTTCTTTGCAAAGCGAATTTTTATAATATCTTAATCAAATATGTGTAAAGCATCAAGAATAACTTATTCTAGCTATATTACAATGCACTTACTAGTAACTATCGAATGTCGTTAATAAAAAGAGATTTTTTTGTAAGTTCTTAATCCTGTACTTTTCTAATTCTATTTGTATGTTTTGTTGACATTTCATTAACTTTTTTAGGTATTCGCTGCACCCACATTCATTCAAACATTTTGAAAGCTGAATATAGAAGGGACGAGGCTGAACTTAATCAGCGCTTTATTGAAAATTGTTTGCATAATGTACACCACTCAACTTACTGAAACAATATTCGATAAT
This sequence comes from Cyclina sinensis, assembly GCA_012932295.1. Classification (NCBI taxonomy): domain Eukaryota; kingdom Metazoa; phylum Mollusca; class Bivalvia; order Venerida; family Veneridae; genus Cyclina; species Cyclina sinensis. The sequence continues at coordinate 41,668,154 of JAAONU010000004.1, forward strand.
TCAATTAGTACCAAAATTAGGCCATTTATTTCTGAAGAAAACAAATATCATTATTTTTTCTCAGATGGACCTGCTAAGTTTGAAAAATACGAAGACACGTAATAATTATTGAATATTTAAACTTTAAGCATACGCCAAAGCTCTCATGAATTTACAAACAATGTATCATTATAAATGTTCAAAACACAATGTTATGTGCAAGAATAAGAAAACAAGATTACAAATAATTTATGTAAAATTAAGTGCAATACAAGAGCACATAATGTAGTGTTACTTAGCTCTGATATTTTTCCCTGCTATAAACCAAAAACATGATTAATTACATGGGTAATAAACTGAACATAACAATCAATTCCGCCACCATGCACCAGAAAACGACTGATCGCTATAATACGAGTCAAAATAGAGTTGAATTTAATGACATCCATATCTCAAAATCTTACCAAAGCAAACCGCACGGAACCAACATGAACCACATTCTAGAACAATATGTTCACTTATACTAACTATTGCAGTGGTTGTACTAGCTCCGTAACTTTCATGATACCTTGAAATCAGTTCAAAGTAGTGGCCCAATCCAGCTGTTGTAGGGACACTTGAAACAGACTTTCGGACCTGTTCATTGCCTTAAAAGTAGAAATAGCATGTCATGTGACATTATCAGTTAAAAAGTTAGAGTTGAAATACAATTCAATCTTGAAAAATGAATAAACAAAGCAACAATTACACTTATGCATAGTAGAATCTATGTTTCATTGGGAAATAACAGCAAACTGCAAGATTTACCTAACCAAATGAGATATGCGGCACATATTCGGTAGAACGCATCATCTGTAAAAAATACAAACCTTTGTCCTGTAACCACTAGATAACACATGGCTACAAAACTGTTGTAATAACTTTGAATCTAATGACATTAAAAAGTGAGAAAAAACGCATATCTGGAAAAACAACAGTCAGAAAACACAGCCTCCCTACCGTCAAAAAGTAGAGGAAAAGTAGCATAGATTTTTAAAGTGATCAGTTAGAAAAGGGACACGACAAACAATTAACGAAAATGAGAACGCATGGGGTTACCGCCTTGGAACGGGGGTTTAAACCAGGTTCTAGGGTGCACCAGCCTCACACTTCCCCCAAGTTTTCATAAGAAGAAACAAGTACAAGTTGTCTTGGTGAATTATCTCAAACCAACCCATCAGCTCGACAATGTTGCTTGCAAACGCACACAAACATATATAACAAAAAGCTAATAAGCTAAAAATTTAACCAATTTCATCATGTTAATCAAAGACATCCAAAAATTTGTTTCTTTCAGTCAATGCTACCCTACCCCAGAAAGCCATGCTGTTTTTTATGTCATTTGGTTTCAATACACATTGCTTTTGTCGTATCTATCATTTGATGTTACTTCTGAATACAGTATGACAGTTCATGTGACACTATTAAATACCAGGGCAGTGACCGATATTTGCTGTTTTAGTAGAAGACAGTTTCTTTGACGATATGAAACACCCAGGACAATGGCCGGTATATTTTGCTGTATAAAACACAGTTCCTGTAACGATATGAAGTATCTAGGGTAATGACTGATGATTGTTATGTCTTGGAAGCTATGACATTTCTAAGAGCACTTAAGACATAACTAGTAAATAGAAAGACAGTTTTAATATCGTTAAAAGACCCAGACAAAATATAACGCAGTGAAAGGAAGATGACATAAAAAATCCAATCAATGTCTTTTTTCTCCATGCAAACCAATATCATTATATTTGCAAATATGCTATAGTTTGGAGACAAAAATGTATGTTCTTTGCTCATGAGCTTCCTACAAGATTATGTGAGATTCAAATAAAGCGATGTTTACAAGTTCTTTACCTTAATCTTAGAATATTTTTATTTCTCGGGTTCAGTTTAATAATATCTAAGTTTTTTTCAATGAAAAATTTACAAATTAACGGTTTGCCTGTTTCGTTCAAGCATGGATAATATAAAGATAAACCTAAATAAACTCGACACATTGTAACAACAAATGTTTATTTCATGTTTTCCAGTGTTTTATTGTAAAATATCAGATCATTATATTCTGTTAAACCAATAGTGAAATTTACAAAATATAATTTTCACTGTGCCGGACTACTTTTTCTCCCTCACTGCACCCCAATTACAAAGAAACACAGTTCGACCGGCATATAAACGTAACCGCATGATAGAATCAGATGACAGTGATTGAATTTTTAATAAAACACTTAAATTAAATCCAGATGAATATGAAGACACTTTTTATTTTGTTCAGTTATCGTTTAAAAAGCTAAGTGTTCCAGAACGCGATTTTACTGTTAAAGAAACTGTAAACAATATGGCGGACGTTTCAATTTTGCGTCATGTCCTGACGCCGAGAAATTTCATTGATGTATTTGCAGTTTCTGTAATATTTCTTTAGATTGAATAAATATTAAAAATGTTTTGTTAAATGTTATTTTTGAGCTTATGAGTGAAGAAATAAACACTGAAAGTCCAGAGTTTCATTAGTTTTGATCGAATTATCTTGGAACTACTTTGAAAAGCGTCTCGCACGTGCAGACATAGTAAATATTGGGGTGCACCACGGGTGGATAAGATGTTCATGTTATCACTGTTTTACCTTTTTGAAAAGCATGAAATAAATAGAATATTTGTTTTTTTTTTCAGTCTCGTGACCATCAGATTTTAAATATTTTCACTCGTGGCTAAGCCGCTCGTGAAAATATAAAAAATATGATGGTCACTCTTGAAATAAGTTCTCGATCACACACTGAAAAAAGTCAAATTATCCTCTATATAATTGTAGATATATTTGCACAATATTACTTATTCTTGTAACTTATTCTCTATCTTATTAGTGAACGAAGTCATTGTTAGTTTTTTTTTCACATGGTTTTTGAACAGTTAAACCACCAAAACCAAAGTTATATATTTTGCTATATTTGTGTTACACAATTAGAATTATTTAATGAAAACAAATCCAGTTGATGTAAACTGCGTTGTACAAGAGAGGCACTGACAGATGCATCAATACAAATAACTGTTATGAATATATTCTGTCAGCGAATTCAAGTAAGCAGAATGTTCTTTTCCTCGAAGACAAACACCCTTTAATACCCTCTTTGTTGTTCATGTTCTTAGTAGTTTCGAATATTTTGACGAAAGTATATTGTTTTCCAAAAATAAAATGTGTTAAGTTTACTGCATTTTGCTTCGTTACAAAATTCTGAGTGATAAAATTAAAATTCGTATTGACAGGTGATGATTACGCGATTCCGACATTTGGCATGCATCTGACACAAGGTTGAAAGTACAGTTGATGAGAAAACTTCAAAGAGTAGCTCGTGTATTTGTAGAAAGGTTCGAACTTTTTTGGTTGTCGTTCTATTGTCTCTGATGATATTCTGTTGAAATAAACATTTGACAGTATCGAAGCAAGTTCTTACATTTATCTCAGTCTGTTTGACATAGGTTTTTATGAAATTAGCGTTCTGGATTTGTCGGACCAATGTTTATTCGTTTGACAGTGACCGTCAATATGATAAAACTTCGCACAAAACGGGAAAAATACCATTCGCAGCTTTTTATTTGCCAATAAAGTTGTTTAAAAAGACATTCTGAGGTTAGATCTACTGACAGAACGACTGTTCACCGACTTACTGACATTCGTTCTGAGTGCATTGTTCAAAATAAATACCACTTACAGGCGTAAATTTGTGATAACCAGAGGTTTTGTCTGAAAACTGTAATTTGCATGTTCTTACACCACTTTGAGTTCACAACTTGAAGACGCTTTTGAATAAAGAAATAGTTTCAATCTATGTCCGCAAGATTTTAGATAAACTACTTAAACGAAGTGTTAATAAGTTAAATATAAAAAACATTGCCATTATCGCATTATATATATATTAGCACATCGACTTAATACACCCGTAAGCGAAAAACAAGTTTTACTTTTCAATCTTGTATAAGGCCTGAAATCATAAACAGAGTTCATGATAATCGCAAACCCCCACCTTGATAAGGACGCTGGATGGTCTTGTTGCAATTTTTGACTTGTACTTAAAAGTAAATGCTATTTTTATTCATTAAAAACCTGCTCAGAGTGCTGAATACGATGCATTAAGTATAGAATTGATATTTTAAATACACTGTAATCTTACATGATAAGTTACGTACGTTTTCCTGTTCTTTTCTTCTGATGCAGTGTGTCTTCCCACTACCCTCAGAGGTTCCGTTACTCATATTATCGTTGTCTTCTTATTTAGCTGTGCGCTGGTTATATTGCACGTTAGAACTGGAAATAATATTTAATGTTTCGATCACATAATAATCAGTCTCAGAAGAATATGCTTAAAAAGCTAGCTCTAACGACATTGATCTTACATCTTCAGATTGAAATATGTTATGACTGGCATTGACAATGAAAACCAAAAAAAATCAACAATGTGGTTTCATTGCGCCACCGTAACACAATTTATTATTCTAGAAGATTTTTTATCGATTGTGCATTTTCCTTTTAGAAGCAGCTTCATAAATCTTGTGAGAATGTTTAATGACGCCAAGTTAAACTTGATTTAGTGTGATCTTGACATATAAACCTGTATGAATTTTATAGAAGAAGAACTGTGGAACCATTCGTGGCTTAATGTAGTTTCACTACGACTGCAAACTTGGTTTAGTGTTATCTTGATATATCAGCTTGTATTAATCAATTTAAAGATGAACTGTGGAACCATACAGGACTGACTGCCGTTTCATTATGGCTGACCTATGATGTAAACGTACAGGCACTCATAAAAAATCATGTGAACTGCCTAAATGCGACTGTTGAAAACTCTTAAAATACGTCAAAATCGATACACTACGCGGTACAAGTCTTTATCACTATATATATGTTTTAACAATAAAATTATTAAAAAACTGTGTTTAAATTGGTGTGGTTTGCTGAACTAAATTTATATCTCCATCACAAAACTGAGTCTTACGTGCGTTTTGTTGCTAACTAAATTTATTTACCAAGTCTTCATTTACAGGCATAGGCACTATAAGTTTTCTACTTAAGATTATTTATCTGAAATGACATAATCCGTGTTAATGCACACGGCTTCTAGTTTTATTGTCTCTGATTAAGTTTATCCATTTAAATCTGGTATATCTCTCAAATATTCTCATTTGCTCATCAAGAAACACTAAGGGACCGCCTATTAGGCATGTAGGCATGTTATAGTGTTTCAAGTGTATATGGTACCTGTCTACACTGCATCTTATACAATAAATATTTTTCATCAGTGATTGGATACACGATGAACAGGTAGGTGATCGGGAGAAATTCAGGAGAACAAGAGATGTCTGTAAAACATTTTTGCCCCAACCTCCTAGCGCCGTACCCCTAAAGGAAGCCATAAAAGTACTGGAAGGTAGAAGACAGGGACTTGTGTCCGTACTTTAAAGGGAGGATGACGAAGGCTTCTGATATCAAAGGCTATTGGCAATGGTAAGTAGATAAATGAGAGGAACTGTAAATTATGTCATTGACACTTTGGTTATAAAATGTTTAAGTTCAATTACTGGAGAACACGAAAGAGTACAAGAACTGCAGGGGTAGCTAGGTAGGTTGTAATGTGGGAGGGTGGGTAGGTAGGAAGTTTTGATGTATCAAGGCCCAAGGGTTGGTTCTCCAGTCATCAATCAGTATCTGTTAACCTACTGACCTCAAAAACATTAGGGATCATCTACTGAAAAGAACAGCCTGCATAGGAAGTCTGTGAAGCCAATGCCCAGTTCTATAGTTATTGATTGGAAACCATTTTTCTGTTAATGGTCAATCTGAACTACAAGTTTGACCAAGTGACCCAAAAAGCCATATACGTCATCTACAGGTCATTATAAACCAGGTTTGCAAGTTAAAGGACCCTAAGTCCAAGCATTCTGTAGTTATTCATCAAAAATAAAATAAAAAAACAGTTATTTCAGTAACCGATCAATACGACCTTGACCTTTGATGTAGTAACTCTAAAATTTTAGGAGTGATCAACTGGCTATTACTAACCTGCATATGAAGTTTTAGGAGGCCATAGCCCGGGCGTTCTATAATTATTGATCAGAAAAGGCATTACTTTTCAAGGTCACTTTGACATTGGTCGTTGACCTTATAACCCGAAAAACGATAGGGGTAATCAACTCGTCATGAGCAACCTATATATTAAGTTTGAAGAATCTGGGCCCAAGGATCCTTAAAATATCCATTTAAAAGGTTTTACTTTTCAAGGGCCATCGTGACCTTGACCTTGAACCTAATACCCTTAAGGAAAACAGAGGTCATCTCCTGAACAGACCAACCTGCATAGCAAGTCTGAGGAGCCAATGCCCAAGGGTTCTCTAGTTATCAATTGGAAACCATTTTTCTGTTAGTGGTCAATATGACCTTGGCCTTTGATCAAGTGATTTAAAAACTAAACTAAATTCTCTGACCATGTCCAACCTACCTATGAAGTTTTAGAGAACTGGGCCCAATCGTTCTATAGTTACTGATCGGAAGCCATTTTACTATTCAATGAAAATGACCAGACATGGGGTCGATTACTTCTAAATGTAATCGATTAAATTACGATTACATCAATCAAATTTAGAATACGATTACGATTATATTACTCTATTTTTTTTAACTGTAACCGAATAAATTACAATTACTCTGAAAATGTAGTCGATTACAATTACGATTACTTTTCATTGTGTTCATAGCAGTAATCAGATAAAAGATCCAAATAGCTCTGACATTTTTATTTACACAAAAACATGAACACAGCTGCAGCACACAATTTGCAAAATGTTACAAAGTAACCAGGATGACTGACATGTGTCTTCTACTAAATTTAAATTTGTGAGTTACATTTTATCATAATTAATTTTTCAAATGTTGTATCACTCAGTCTACAGCGCTCTGGACGAAATATTTTGCCAGCTTTGCTAAACAGTCGCTCAACTGGGGCTGATGTAGCAGGTATTGACAAATATTTTGCAGCCACTTTTGCTAAACGCGGAAATTTTGATTTATTGTCATCCCAGAATTCCAGTGGGTTTTTCCAGATTTCTATACAAGGTTCATCAATATGTGCTATATAAAACAGAAAATCATGAACTGGTTTTACACTTTTGTTGAGTGATTATACCAATTATCTTCAGTAGAGGGGACAGCAAACTAGGTGTTATTGTACAATATCAGTTATTGATTTCACAAATACTTGTTTAAGCCTCAGGCAGAATATAAAAGTTGTTTGTTACTGATAACAAAAGGTGAAAATATTTATGGGATATAATTAAATCATAACTTAGTCTGAAGGATTGTGTATAGTCAAACAGTAAAATTAAATAACTCAGTTATAAATGAAACTTAAGAAAAGTAAAACTTTTCAATTAAATAAATTTCACCTTTAATTGAATCTGTCCAAAGTAAAACTAGTTTAACATATTACACCCAGTGCACTTTGCAGTATTTTTTAATATGAAATATCGTATTTGCACAAGTATATAATACAGCAGTTCCATAAATGAAGTCTTTTTCTATGCCAAAGTAATCGATTTGTAATCGACGATTACACCACTTTTCATGCAGGTAATGATTACAATTACGATTAAATGTAATCGACTTTTAAAAAGTAATCGAATACATTCGATTACATGGACAAATTGTAATTAAATGCAATCGATTACGATTACACGATTACGATTACCCCATGTCTGAAAATGACTTTCTGGTAACCTGAAAAGCTAAAGGCCTCATTTACTGAACATGACCAACCCACATACCAAGTTTGACAAACCTTGCCCCAAGCATTCTATAGTTATTGTTCAGAAACCGTTTTGCTTTTCAAGGTCTCTGTGACCTTAGTCTTTGATGATCTGAAAAACGACAAGGGTCATCTACTCGTCATGATTAACCTATACACAAAGTTCGAGGATCATAAGCCTAAACGTTCTATTGTTATTGATCAGAAAACTCTTTGCTTTTCAAGATCCCTGTATCATTGGCCTTTGACCTAATTACCTGGAAACAATAGGGGACATTAACTGGTCATGACTAACCTGCCTATGAAGTTTTGGGGAGCTGCGCCCAAGCGTTCTAAAGTAATTAATCGGAAACCATTTTGCTATTCAAGGTAACTGTGACCTTTGCATTTGACCTGTTGACCTGAATTGCTATAAGGGACATTTACTGGTCATTGCCAACCTACACACCAAGTTTAAGGATCCTATGCCTAAGCTAATTAGCTAATGATCGGAAACCGTTTTGATTTTCAAGATCTTGGCTTTTGACCCGGTGACCTGAAAAAATATACCGATCATTTACTAGTCATGATCAAACTATATACCAAGTTTGAGAAACATGGGTCTAAGCGTTCTATAGTTATTGATCGGGAACCGTTTTGCTTTTCAAGGTCTTTGTGACCTTGGCCTTTGACCTGGTGGACTATAAAACAATAGATTTCATCTACTGGTCATGGTCAACCTATATACCAAGTTTCAGAAAGGCGAGTTTAAGGGTTCTCAAGATATTGATCAGAAATGAAGTGTCTACCGACCAACTTACCGACTGACTGATCAAATGTCATTTGCGAAACAACATACCCCTCATCTTCGATGGGGGAGGGGGGGGGGGGAGGGTATGGAGAAAGCGGGGGGGGGGGGGTGTAACTAAGACATTTGACTGGAAGTATATGATCAAGTAGTTACGCACTTTTGCTTCCTACCCATCGGAACTCCTACCTTATTTTTTAATGGAACATTAATTGATCCAAAACTAACAACCGAAACGATTTACAGCTTAGACGTCGGAGCTATAGACGAGTGCTGGTCGACTTCACGTCGCAAAAAAAGCAAAGCATTCCAAGCTTGTTCTGATTTTGAAACAATTATGTACTATCTAGAAAACGACACTGAATTCTTCAAATATTCACGATGTCAAGGCAGGCATTTCAAACATATAAAAATATAAAGAAAATCTCGATGGGATTTTGAGATGAAACTGTCTCAATAATAAAAACATAAAGTTTATTGTCTGTTTCTTTCTTCACAATCCTAGACTGTCAAACGAAATGCAGCAATATTCTGCGATAAAAAATAACACAGACAAGTTAATGCATACTATGGCACCACGACAGTTTGTAAAAGCAAATGCATGTTTTGCTCTGTGATAAGTGCAGTTTTCTTACTTAATTGTATGAAGTCTTTTTTCTTGACATCTGATTGACTGACCTTGTTGCAGGAAGACTGTAGTGTACCTTTCTAATTTGCTGGATAACAATTCAAGATACAAACAAGATAGATGCCTATTCCTATGTAACAGATAACAAAATTTAAAACTATTCAAATCAAACTCCCTTTGTCATGTGAAATAGAATTTATTGAATTCTTTTCATCTAAACAGAGCTTATCATTGATATCACCTTACCTGTTATTCTTTTTATGGTTTTCTTTGTCAGATCTCATTTCGCATTCATACTAAAAACGATTGTGATCAGGTTAATATAAGCAGACAATTAGATGTAAGTAATAAATTACCAGCGACGGTGTTTTCAATCAGGAGTATCTGCTTGGGAATAGGGTAAAGTAGTTACAACACGCCGGTAAACAACAGCACGAGAAATGCGAGACATTGTTACAAAAAAACCTACCAATTAACGATTTAAAACTTTTGAAATATGGGCAGAATGACTTAATTCACTAATTGGATTAGTGGCATTTGTAAGGCTAGGAAGTGAAATAGATATGTTTTTCACCCTGTGACAATAAAGCTATTATTGTAATATTGATTATTACGTAAATGTTCAATAATGCATGTTTTTTTTGTTCAGTATTGGAAAATGAATTATTAGATTAAAAGAAAACATCAGAGACGGAATATGTGCTGTGTTAAGTACTCAGTGTTTTTGCCTTCTTTTATAATGTGTCTGGCCTTGTAACAGAAAAACATGTTAGATCCCGTTTTTTCCTTTATTAAAATGTATTCCCCAAAATACCTAGTAACACTGTACAGAAATTAAGCCGATTTAAATCAGGCAAGCTGAAAATAACAAAAAATGTTTGAAAACAAAATCTGTTTTACTAGCGGGTAACGAATGAATTACTGTTTTGATGAAGATATTTTTTTGTAGAATCGTGTATCTCTTCTTACGAGTTGTCGCATAGCAAATTGAATCTTTGTTGTTAATTTGTGTATTAAAATAAACTGTTATAAATGAAACTAGAGCTATCACTAAATTTGATTAATACCCTGAAATACCTAGTAACACTGTACAAAAATAAGCCGATTTAAATCAGGCAAGCTGAAAATAAAAAAAAAATGTTTGAAAACAAAATCTGTTTTACTAGCGGGTAACGAATGAATTACTGTTTTGATGAAGATATTTTTTTTTAGAATCGTGTATCTCTTCTTACGAGTTGTCGCATAGCAAATTGAATCTTTGTTGTTAATTTGTGTATTGAAATAAACTGTTATAAATGAAACTAGAGCTATCACTAAATTTGATTAATACCCTGCAAGACTGCTTTGGAACTGAGTAAGTTATTAGTAACAGAATACTTTGTAAAAGAATTGAAATAGAGCTATGGTTGTGGACAATTAAAGATAATTGTGGTTCCTGTACATTGCATTTCCTGTCATTGTGCTTGACCATAGTATGAAGTTGCACTGAATTCCAACCAGTAGTTTTCAAGTTAAGCTCCGGACAAGGGAAACCATCAAAAAGGCAATAACTGTGCAAATACTGAAGATTGAGCTATAGCTTTAATACACTGCACTTCCCCTCATTGTGCTTGGCAATTGTATGAAGTTGCACTGAATTCCAGCTAGTAGTTTTCAAGTTATGCTCCGGAAAAAGGAAATCCAACAAAGGGCAATAACTCTGCAAAAAGTGAAGACAGAGTTACAGCCCTTGTACACTGTAGAGCCACCGATTTTGCTTGACCATTGTTTGAAGTTGCATTGAATTCCGACCAGTAGTTTTCAAGTTATGGTCTGGACAAGGAAAACCAACAAAAGGCAATAACTCTGCAAACAGTGATGACAGAGTTACAGCTCTTGTACACTGCACAGCCAACGATTGTGCTTGACCATTGTTTGAAGTTGCATTGAATTCCAACCATTTGTTTTCAAGTTATGCTCCCGAAAAGGAAAACGAACAAAGGGCAATAACTCTGCAAATGGTGAAGATGGAGTTATGATTCTAAAATTCTCCACTTTTTCTCATTGTGCTTGACCATTGTATCAAGTTGCACTAAATTTTAACCAGTAGGTTTCAAGTTATGCTCCAGACAAGGCAAACCTTGCAACTCTGCAAATATGAAGATGGAGTTATGATTCTTAAACATTGCACTTTCTCTCATTGTGCTTGACCATCGTATGAAGTTGCACTGAATTCCAACCAGTAGTTTTCAAGTTATGCTCCGGACAAGGAAAACCAATAAAGGGCAATAACTCTGCAAATAGTAAAGATGTAGATATGGTTCTTGAAGACTGCACTACCTCTCATTGTGATTGACCATTGTTTGAAGTTGCATTGAATTCCAACTATTTGTTTTCATGTTATGCTCTGGACAAGGAAATTGCAACAGACCGATCGACTGACTAACGACCGGGTGACTCCTATATACCCCCAAGCTTCGTTTCGGGGGTATAAAAAATAAACTTCATCCAGTGCCATTCGTCAAAATCGGAACGTCTATCTGACTTACTATTTAAGCGACCAAACACTCGTTGCCTGCAGAAGTTATAAAAGCTGAAAAATATAATCTTAATGGGCTCTAACAGCTTCACTAGATTCAAAAAGTTGTTTCTTTATCGTTTTTACAAATATTACCTGAGACATATACTCTCAGTGATACTTTCCTATCTTCTGTATATAAAACCGATTTTTCGTGCTTTTTCAGTATAAGAAGCCTTGGAATATTCTTTTTGATTTTGTTAACGAAAGCTTGCAATCTCCAAGGCAACAAAACTTAATATAATAGAATTATATAACATAGGACATGCTATCTAACTCATTAGTTATACAAGCTGTTTACAGGTTGAGTAAGATATATTGATCTTGCTGATTAACCTAAATCTTTATGTTTTTCAGAAGGTGAATATGATGATTTGTTCCAAAGAAAACTGCAAATATATTACCGCATTGCAATATTGCTCCTTTTAATACGCCAAAAGGGCTCAGGCTCAGAGACAGAAGTGACGTCCGCCCTGGGGATCAGTAATTTACCCTTATACAGATTTTCTCTTAAACCTTCAGACCTAGAAGTTACAGAATTTTCACAAAGCATTGTCTCGCGGTTCTGCACCAAAGCTGTGCACGCCATGACTGGGGTTAGAGGTAAAATTGTGATTTGTGTACATGTTTGTATGCACATTTCAACTCCAACTTTACACTGACTTACGTCCTTCTTTTCTCATCTTAAGCATTAACATTTGAACTACATGGAAATTGTGTATTTGTTCTCTCACATTTCTATATTTTAACTAAAAGAACTTGCTATTATGTGAATAGAGATTTAAATTAGCTGTACTTTAAGAACGATGGTACTAAGGCGAGTAATAAAGGGTCATCATGGCTTTCTTGTGATATCAAGCTGATGGGAAGTCCGAAATAAGGCTATAGTTTGTCAGAATATTGGTATATCTACTACTTACAATTTTATGTCTACTTTATTGTGGTTTAAGATTTCAGATAAATTGCTGTACGCAGAACAGAACAATATGAATATAAACTGGTAATATAGGTTCTTTTCTCAGATCATCTGACTTTATCCTAAACCATTGAACATTTTTTTTATATGAGAAGCCTTTTAGTTCTTCGAAATATTTCAGTATTACACAATCACTCTTAAGACACACACACGCACACACGCACACACACGCACACACACACAGACTCATACCACCACCACCATCATCATCAGATTAATTTATGATTTATAATTTCAAACATCTTTTGGAAATATCAGTTAACATCCAAATAAGTGAGGCATTGATCGGTCTTAGGGAATATAAACAAATGTTCTATTTAACTTTTTCATTTCCTCATAATTCTACTGCACACAGTAAATGGGTTTTATTCTGACGTTTTCACGTTTCGAAATTATTCATAGTTGATCTATGATGCTTATGTATTTGTTCCTGACGATACGCTATTTGATTCATGTCTTGTAAAAAAATGTATGCTCAGTTGAGTTGTTGTTTTTTCAATGTACTGAATTTTTCCAACTTTTAAATCTCGGTGGATATTATGGTAACGAATTATCGTTACGGTAATAATATCGTAATAAAACAAGCGACCACCTTTCTGGCAGCATAGATTTTGTGTTATCTTCCCTAGTGAAAAGTTGGATAAGTTTTTTTTACAGAATGCGTACTCATTTATACAACATCACATGACTGCCACTGGTTGTGTGCTTAGTACACAGGATAGCTATAATAAGAAATCTCAGACGAAACAGACACAGAACAATATCTCTCGATAGTTCAGACTAACATATGTTTGATACTGTCACTTTCAAAGAATTGTGTCTTTCTTCATTTACATAGATAAGTTTTAATAAGTGTTATTTATTCCCGAAGACAATAACTGTTCTACTGTAACGCACTGACCCGTATGCATAGAGAATAATAGGTTGGTGGCGTGGATGGAGAAAATTTATCTGGTGAGGCGGAGGAATCTATCGAGTTCGCCTGCCACCAACCTATTATTCTATTTATCTTGTAACGTAATAATTATTAGGTAAACAACCTTTAACAAAATTAATTAGGTTAACTACCTTTAAGAATTTTGACTGCGTTTATTTTTAGTCACCAATTAGGTCACGCCTTCAAACATCACGCATAAAACATAGTTCCACCTTTCATTGTCACTCTCAGTCGAAATATATGCGTGTTTTGTCTGTGTCTTGTGTAATCAATTGAAGACTAAGTGATTTTTAAACTGTATTCATTAACATGTAAATACTAACGATACTTTGCCAGCAACAACGCGTGTGAATCTATCATCACAGTTTTAATTAAAAATTATTTCATGAAAAGATTAAAACTGTGGATATTTAAAACAGCTCCAGAAAACAAGGAATTCGTTTCAGTGTTTAGTATAACATTTTCTTTTACAAATGCTATGGAATAACCACCACAATTGGAGGAAGTTGACGGCGCCTGCAGCTGGGGAGTTGGGTGGGGAACTACGGGTAAGTTTTCATGGAACTGAGTTTGAGGTGCTGATGCACGGTCTTGGCCAGAATGTACTTTTGCAGTTGAATTGTTACAATCATTTTTTAGCGCAATTTCTAATTGTTTTCTATACAAATGTAAAGTACCAGCTAGGTTTGATATAAAGAAAGTCCGTGTCTAACAAGTTCGGACAATCAGAGTTTGTCAAATGTGTCTGATCGCCTGACATGTCTGGTACAAATCCAGTCGATCTGGTAAAATTTTTGGATATTTCACTACGAAGGCAATAAATTTTCGGTCTGCTAAAACCTGGATGTATTTGGCAGTGTCTGAGACATTACCTAAGTAGCAGGAGCACTTTGTCAGCCACTGTTTAATTTTTGTATAAGTGTGTCGACATAAAATTTCATGGAAAGTATGTATAATTTAGGTAAGAAATTTTCAAAAGGCAATTATATAGTTATGTCTATGATGAAGTTCCTGTTCAGTTACATCAAATCATAATTTTCTTTGGGTCCTCTGAGACCAAACAATATGCAATTGTTCATCCATATTGTGTTGAGAAGTGCTTTGGCATTTTCAGCACCCATAATGCCCTTTTCATACAACATGCCGATTTCCTGGTCAGTAATTGGGCTGGATCTGTTTGGCTTGTTGCCCTTTCCAAGCCTCTTGAGTGATTTCTGTTTAGCATGAGGCGTATCCCTACTTAGCTGGAAAATGTTGGACTGCTCAGAGAGGATTTTGTTGGGGTATTTCTGTCTGCGTAGTTTACGATCTATGCTTGTAACCATGTTTCTAATAGTCGATGGCTCATATTCATTACCATCTGGCCTTCTCACAGACAAGATAAAATTTGCCAAGTACTCGTCCAACAAAACAGGCTCAATTTCATGTATGGTTCGTGTTTCTTGTTTGCTTGACAAAAAAACGTTCAAATTTAGCAACATCTGACAAGTTTTTCTTTAGTGTATTCTTGTTATATTCTTGTTCAATAAATTGTCTGACTTCATCAGAAGAAATTTCCATGAATTACAGTTGACAGTTCAGCCGACATGTACTCTGTTTACTATAGACGCTTGTTTACTACAAGTTGTATTTAGGTCAAGCTCATTGTTTACAAGTTTAGATTAAAAATAGCTTTGGTACAATAGACAAAACCGCTTTTTAAATAACTCATAAATTTATTAATTGTTACAAAGTTAATATGACTTAGGAAATCGATTTTCCTGAAGGTATAACTTTTATCTCTTGAGCGACGTAATCAGGTCGAAAAAGTAGTCCGGCTAGTCAACGTCACGTGATCTACGGCCGTAGATGAAAAAGAATATACGGCACTCTGTTATTGGGTCGAAACAAATGCATGTTACAGGATAAAAGAATATCTCTTCATAGAAGAAAAATCATTTAGAAATTTCTTTAATAAATCATAACAGAAAACTTGTACAATTGGAAATTACTACTTAAACAAAACAAACATTTACTCAGTCAGTTGGATATTCACAATACAGTGAAGGGTGCGAGGTAAGTTTGTACCTGTGACATCTAGTGGCTTGTTTCTTTTGAACTTTTTTTGAGTTTTGTCTTGACACATATCCGCAATTTGCAAAGTGTACAAGGTTTCCTGGGTGGACATTTTCATGAGCATGGATTGGTTATGATCTCTTAACTGTCTATGTAGCGGAGCAATATGCAATGCACTAAATGGGTAAGCAGGGTCTTCTTTGTTTATAATGTGATTTCTAAGGAAGTCTTCATCACCAGGAAGTATTGGGTCATTTTTGTGACGAAGTCTAAGTCTGTTAAGCAGTGCTATAAAGTCGTTTTGTTTGCGGAAAAAGAGTCTGAAGCATACATAGCATGTAAAAATTGGCATTTCAGAACAGTTCTTTTTGAACTGTTGTAAAGCTTCTGCTATGGAAAAACTGTTCGAATTGTTTGTTTTGAGGTTCTATCATTGCTTGCATATGAGGACAAGTAAGAGGATCGGCCTTCAGCGCTGC
The DNA here is from genome assembly GCA_012932295.1 of Cyclina sinensis. Lineage (NCBI taxonomy): Eukaryota > Metazoa > Mollusca > Bivalvia > Venerida > Veneridae > Cyclina > Cyclina sinensis. The sequence continues at coordinate 41,684,384 of JAAONU010000004.1, forward strand.
CTTGAGCTACCTGTCAGTGGACTTGTGTTGCTCTCTTCTTTCGGGAATGGACCTCATTGTCTGTTTGGAACTCCGATCGAGAGCCTGCATGCGAAGACGAGTAAGGGTATCGGCCCTCAACGCTGCCTTTAACTGTCTGTCAGATTACTGGTGTTGTCGTCTCTTTTCAGGAAAGGACCTAATTGTCTGTTTGGAACTCCGATCGAGAGCCTGCATGCGAGGATGAGTTAGAGGAGCGGCCCTCAGCGCTGCCTTTAAGTGCCTGTCAGATGACTGGTGTTGTCGTCTCTTTTCAGGAATGGACCTTATTGTCTGTTTGGAACTCCGATCGAGCGCCTGAATGCGAGGACGAGTAAGAAGATCGGCCCTCAGCGCTGCCTTTAACAGCCTGTCCGCAGACTGTTGCTGTTGTCTTCTTTCAGGAGTTGATCTAATTCTTTGCTTAGAAATTCTGTCATGAGACTTGAGACGTGACTGTGTGAT